>JACCID010000074.1:600000-896428 GCA_018906775.1 Sycophila sp. Sp_5
ACTAATAGTAGAGCTTTTTTCACCAGCCTTCAATTAAAATAACAACAGAATCGAAAGATTTTCTCTATTTCATATTTGGAGATTTAATAAGATCGTTGAAAAATTTTCGGCTCTTCGTGAAAATATTTTTCGTTATCAGAAGACTATAAAAGTTATAATCTATTTATATTTACACTTTATTTGGCGTCAGCCTTATGTAGTAAGAATATACGACCTTCCACCGAAGGAATAAAAAATTTACAAATAAAAATATATTAAGGTCAAGAAGTTGTTAATAAAGTAATCAATTAAGATGACTGACAAGTGTCTCAATTTTTACGTGGTATTTATGTAAGCGAGTTCGATACGTGCGACATCAGTTTCACTTATCAATTCCCAAATTAATGCTCAAAATATTGAAATTTAATTCAAGACGATGTTATCTTTAAACTCTATCGGTAAACTTCAGTTAAGTACAAAAAATATTAAGGCAAAAAAAGGATCGAAAAAAAAAAATATCACATATTAGAATCTCATTCTCATCGACGTGTAAATAAAAAGTTTTACAAATCACAGTGTGTATAAGGAAAAAAATTGAATTTCCGAGACCAGTGGATATAATCCAACTTTTCGACGATTTCAGGGTGCAGTCAATCCGCGTTCGTGGTGCGGATGAATCGGAGCTTTCGCGGGACGTACCAGCGTATGCGACCGAAGTCGAGACGAGATCCGTGAGCAGCAATCAAGTGCAGAATGCCGGTGGACGCATTGCCAAAAAAGATGGCTTTACGTCACGCAGCTGGGGAGCTGGTGGCATGCCTTTTTCGGTGCTTTACATGAGCCCCAGACCTAATCATCAACCTCAGACAAGTACGTTAATTACGTCTGTTTTACTTTATTTTTCCTTATTCGATTTTAAGTTAATCTTTTTTTAAGTTTCTTCTTTAATGCAGAGACTCTTGCCAAAATTGAAATTAAATAGAGAAAAAATTGTTACATTTTTTAACTAAATAGTGTTCTTTTGATCATATGGCACCGTGAGAACTGTTAAAAAAAGTACTCTAACTATGCCTGCAGAAATTACATTACAGGGCGACATACAAGACTTTGAATTTGAAAAATAACATTAATTAATTTAAAAAATAGAGTTCTTCCGAGCTATTTTAACTCATAATAGTTTTTCACTCTTCACTAGAAAATAAGAACTTGATTATTAGAAAATATTGAAGACGCTTTTTTCATCCTAACGCAAGAATCTTAATACAATTCAATGGAAAAAGAATGAACAGACAGTGCCATATAAAAGAATAAATAGAAGAATACAATATCGAAGAATAAACAGACAATACAATGAACAATATTTTGTATAGGTTCATCTCAAGCGGAGAAAACTGCAGACTCAGCGCGAAGGACCAGCGATTCTGGACGCACGAACCAATCAGGCTACCGAGTTGCTACAAGAAATGGAGGCTACAGTCAGCAGAGGCGACACTACTCAATAATACCTCAACTCTTCATATCTTATGGCTGGGGGCCATCTGGCAAGTAAGGCAAACGAAATTTACATTCTTCTTGTTTCCTCGATTTTTTTTATCTCGACTTTCAACACGTTCCGTAAGTTGATATTACGATCTCACGCTATTTTCAACATAGGCTGGTGAAAACTCGCAGCGATTTTGGAGACGCGACTGCAAAAGTGTCCCCGTACACGAAATCACATTAGTGCGGATTAATAGTGAGACACTCTCCGTCGCACTGGACAATTTAAAGAAATACGTGGAAAGATAAACTGCGGGGACGATTATTCAACAACTTTACACTGAAAAAATGTAGGAAAGTTTATTCATTAATTATAGTAATGTAAGTGATAATTTTTTTTTTACATTTGAAACCTACCATCTCAAATGATTGTTAGAACCTTTTTCCGTTATTTTCCTCAGTGCGGCTATAAAGAATTATGTCAGACCACGTAAAATTCTAACATGTACATTTGCGTTTTTCCTTATAGTCCATTTCGATGCAGAAATTATTTTTTAATTTCTTAAAGTCAAAGTAGACTTTTTTCATTCGTATCTTAATTTTATGTTCTTTTACGATTACGAATTATTCACAATTGCGAACGATTAGTAAAAAATAACGAAATGAAGCAAGTCTTCAATGAAACGATTTAATTTGATCGACAATAGTAGTGCCTAATAGCTTTCAATATTTATTTATCTTTAATGTAAAAAGTGAAAAAAAGTACACACTAAAGAAAAACATAAAGAAAGTATCGGATTGCTTGTTTGTTTATTTACATGCAATCCAAAACATTCTTTATTTTCCATCTGTAAGAGCTTAATCTACTAGTTATTTTTTTCCACTCTTTTTAGTGAAATAAATGATTGAAATAAAATATCTTAATTATGCAATTAAAAAGATATTGATATTTCACCTAATTAAAGCTTGTGCTATAATCATCTAAATAAATGTATACAAATTTTAATTTTACCAATGTAATCCTATAAAAAAGTAAGTTACTGTTACTTAAATAATATATATTTAATACTGCTAGGTGTAATTATTTACTGTTACATGTATAAAAGCTAATTTGTTAATTGTAAAGTAGATTTTTCGACAATAGCAAATTAAATATAACATGTGAAATTTGAAAGACAAATATTTCTAAACAAATGCAGCTATGTTTCATTGTACTTAATTTATATTATATTACCCTAACTGAAAATTGAGACTATGATACTGCTACATAATGTACCAGTAATGGTATAATAAAATATTATTTTGAAGAAAAAAATTTTCATTTCTAACATACCGTTCATTTCCTTCATTGCCTTAATAAAATCCTGTGGGTCCTTGAAAGATACAAATCCAAAGCCCTTGGTTTTATTTGTGCGTTTGTCTCTCACAACTTTGGCTCTCTGGAAACTGGGATATTTGCCGAACACACGAACAAGCATCTCATCGGTGACATCGTTACCTAAATCGCCACAAAATATTCTGAAGTCATCTGTAACAAAAAATATGATGGAGTAAAGAAAGTGTCAAATACCTCGTTTAATTTTTAATCATAACATTTAATTGAATTTTTATAGCAATTCTAAAAACAAAAATTTATAATAAGAGATTACCAACCTTCATCCCATTCTAATAATGAAGGATCTTCCCAAGTCTGTCCACCAGCCATTCTAATAATTTTTTTATTTTTTTTTCCTTTACCCTTTGGATGTGATTCTTCAGCACTAGCATTTGCCATAATTGAGCTGGCCTTTCCTTGACTAATAGCCAATTCTGCTGCTGTGCTAACTCCTTTTACTTTTGGTTTCTTTTTCGAATCATCATCTGGTATCTTAGTATTAATAATTTGTTCAATTATTTCTGGATGAATTATTGGAGCTGCTGGAGCTGGTTCATAGTTTTTAGGTGTAGCACTTAAAATTGGATCTACAATATTTGACATATAAGGAGTACTTATTTGTGCAGGCGAAGAATAAGTTGTAATCGGAGCTGTACCTAGAAAATAATATCTTTTATTAATTTATAACAAACAGGTTAATTTTTATTTTACTTTCAATGAAACCTACTTTGCCTGGCAACTTGAGCTGGGATCATTAAGGGAGTCGGAGGCGGAGGAGGTGGAGGAGGGGGTGGAAAACCTAACATCGGTGGAAAGGCCAATGATGCAGCTGTTGCTGCGACAACTGGAGAAGGCATATCGTGTTGTTCCAATTGCCTAGCTACTTGACTGTATGTGTTAGCTCCAATAACAGGCCTTGCCATTGGCGTTATCATTTGTCCACCAATTTCTGCCTCAAACCTACAAACAATTACAAATTAAATTAATGCTAGGATCTTATTCCGCTGCCATATTCAAAACTGATAATCTTTTAATCAAAACTGACAAATACGCTTCGTTAATGATTATTATACGTATTAACTGATAGAGAGTTCTAGCAAATTGTATATTAAGGTTATGAACGTACCGACTCATTTCGTCCTCCATTTGACGAAGCTTCATATTGTCCTCCATTGTAATGGATTATTAAAGCTACAGTAACTTAAACTTGTTAACTTGATTGTTAAATTTAAATAAATACAACGTTTACACTCTCCTCACATTGAGCTTGTTATTCGTCATTGCCGCAGGAAGAAATGACAAAACGATGCGGTATCGTCGTATCGAACAACTCAACTAAAATAAATATGGCGACTGTTAAGCCTCGTAACTCTCTCGTAGCGTCGCTACGGTCGGCCAGGACGAAAATTATACTTGTTTTCAGATTTTCCATAAGTGGTAGTTCTATAACAGCTCAATTAAAAATAAATTACACAAAAAAATCACTGTCATTACTACGAAAATTTACAATTTCTTCATAATTAGATATAATTTCATTTTTATTTTAGACATAAACTGACTTCGACTTAATCGCAGTTTCGCCAACTGCATAAAAGTAACCAATACTTTTAATAAAAAGAATGAGCATTCAGATGAATTAAATAAGATAAAAATATTACTTCCTTGATTTAATTTGTTTATATTTTCATTGTTCACCGCGTTAATTTAATAATTAATTAACAGTTATTAGGAAGAAAAAGAAAATTTTGTAAATCAGGCTGCTAAACTTGAGCAATTCTCGTTTGATAGCTCACTTCAGGTCAAATCAGCTGACTCGAAGCAGACGTGTTGTTTTTTGGAGTCGTGTAACATCATGATGGACCGAACGCGATTTACTTTTGCAATTTTCTTAGTTATTAGTCTATTTTCCAGTCACACGTTCGCTGAAAATGACGAAGATACCTCAACGGATTTGTATGTCATCGAGGGAAAGGTTTTCCCTTGGGAAAATGCAGGTAATTCTGGATGGCAACTGATGACTCATGTCATGGCCAATGGTGGAGAACACATTGGATATCTAAGGTAAACATTACTTATAATACATTTTTACAAAGAGATAAAATATTATTTTAGAAAGATTTTTTAACTTTTTCCTGTGCTCATGATTATCGTATACATCAGTATCGAAAGAATGACTTTCCTAATAATCACAAGTGTTTGATAGGAATAATGGTAATTTGCAAGAATGAGAAGATCAAAAATAGTTAATGTATTTGGAAAATGATGTAAATATTGTCATTTAACATATACTGTAGCTTTAAAGTAATTCTTTAACTATATTACATAAGAAATACCAATTTTAAGATTTTGCTAATATTGAGGTTATGTTATAAAGAAAACACTGAATTAATAATTAATTTTATTATTACTTTATATTATGATATTATGTAATATTCTGTAACATTTTTGTTTCTTTTTTCAGAGAGGATGGAACCTTTGTTATATCAAATGTACCATCTGGATCTTACATTGTTGAAATAGTTAATCCTAATTATACTTACGAACCAGTTAGAGTAGAAATCAATTCCAAAGGAAAGTTTAGGGCCAGAAAAGTTAACTTGATTCAGACTTCCCAAGTCATTCAGGTCCCATATCCACTTAAAATGCGGCCCTTATCACCATTTAGATACTTTCAAGTAAGGGAACAATGGAGAGTTACTGATTTCCTCTTCAATCCTATGGTGAGATCAATATATGAATAAAATAAATTTGTTATTGTAAACTTCAGTTAGCGATTAATTGTAAACTAAAACAAAAAATTTATTCTTAGATACTTATGATGGTCTTACCACTTCTGTTAGTCATGATCTTACCGAAAATCATGAATGATCCTGAAACTAAAAAGGTAAAATGTCTAATAATTTATTAAATTTATCATCATCCTAAATTATAATTTGAACTGTTAATAAAAATGATTTCATTTTCAGGAAATGGAACAGTTGAATAGCATTACAAATTACAATTTGCCAGAAATGTCTGAATTGATTACGTCGTTGTTCTCTAGTGAAGACAAGCAGAAGGCTAAAGCAGCTAAAGCAACAAAAAAGAGACAATGAAACTAGACAATTGCGTTTTTTAATGCATCTAGTCGTTGATTGACTATTAATTATGGTTTAAAAGAAATTTTTGTGCACTAAGATCAGGACGTGCGATCGATTTAAAGTCTACGTCTTGCAAAACACGTAAAAAATATCCACTTTTTCATTTTTTTACGATTTTCAAATTACTATAAAGCCCTGGTAAGGATGTTAGCATAAATATTACCGTAGTGTTTGTAAATATTGCTGCAAAAATTGCATATAACGGTTTTACTCATATCTATTACTCTACAACTTGTTTAAAAAATGTTTAACTAATTAAAATTGTTTCTCATAATGCACAGTGACAGTACAAAATTATCTCTTAATGAGTGTTTATAGTGATGACAAATCTATAATTGTTGTTATTGTTTACCCTTCATGTCTAAGTAACTGAAATAAAAGTTGTCATACTCAGAAATAACATCTCATCTCATTCGCACGTCAATCTACAGTCAAAATTAGTAGCATAAATAATTCAATGACCACACCAGAAAGGAAAAAAAGTGGAGAAACTCGCAGCCGCTTTAGCATGTTAATTTGATCGAGCGCCGTTTAAGGAACCGTCCAGCGATTACAAAGCGACCAACGAGCAGCGAATCGGAAAACACCTAAGTAGCGGAAGCGAAAAAAGCCTGCCGCACCATCGTCGTTATAAATTCGTAGTTATATTCAAATGGGGACTAATCCCCCGGGCTCGAATGAGCGGCAAAGTGTATGTCAGCTCTTAAACCGGGGGAAGAGGCGCGCAGGTGGGGTCTGCTCCTCGGCAACGACCACCCATTGGGTTCCGAGGATATGGGCAGCGCGCACCTCGCCTCGCCTACATCAAAGGATAACCTACCGACGAGCGACACCTTTCCAAGCGTCGAAAAGGCGCTTGTACTTTGCGCCGCCGCGGTATCTCCTGTTTATCGTCTAGGCGCCGATAACGTCTTCTTCCGACGCCCGGCGTCTGTGCGGCCGCGCCATATTTCCGCCGTATAATTTTTGGCGCTTTTAAGGCGAGAAACCAAAGCGAGTTTGCGCATTTGCATGCTAATCACGGCGCAAATTATCGCGCAGCGCTTTTTAGCTTTATTGAGAGGGGTATTAACAGTATATCACGTCCAAGTGTTTGATTTCTTTTTTTGGGTATTTCCGCTCTTTACCTCTGTCTTTATAATTTAAGAATAATTTATGGTTTTCTTTTAGTTTCCTAATAATTTCTTCTGTGAATTAATTAGTAATGATTTTATTCGATTCTGTTTTTCTACGTGTTTTTTTTTCTTTACTTGATAGAATTATTTTGAAGTTTAAAAGCAAAAATTTGTCACATTGTTTAATTTTTAATTTAAATTTATTTTTATTTCATTGTTAGTTATAAAAAATGTTTTCTTCTATTTTTTATTTAACAAGTATTTTCCATTTTGCACGTTTTTAAATATATATACATTTTAGACATTACTTCAAAAGTATACTTACACAAACAATTTTTTCCTAAATTCTAACATTTTCACGATGTATCTATTGCAATCTTGATGAACACAGGTGAAATCACTACCTTTTGCTCTACTACTGAAAAGTAAAAAAATCACATTACAAAGGGAATTAATTACACCATAAAATTAGAGTAAAAATTTAACTACATCTTCCAAATTTGAATCAGTGAAACTTTACTACACGGAGTGAAATGTTATAACAAAAATTACTATGTTCCGTAGGAACAGTGGCATATACTCGACCTATGACGATTTTTACTATAAAACATACTAAAAATTCCTATGTATATATATAGCAATTTCTACTACATAAATAGCAATTTTTGCTATGTACTTAAGAATTTTTAGTATGTTTTATAGTAAAAATCGTCATAGGTCGAGTATGTCCCATTGTTCCTATCGTATATAAAATTAGTAGAAGATGCTCCACTAATACGTAAATCATGAAGCTCTTTCCACTAATATTCAATGAAAATTCACCAAGTATATTAATTTATCACTAAAACAACTTAAGATAGTAGAATTAATTTTCACTCTATTTCACTCCAGTCGATTTTAGCGTGTGCGAGTGTTCAGTCGATATTTTCGTTGGGGTACATCGAGCGGCTATTTATATCATTGAAGCTCTTTTTGTCTCGACGTCTTAGTCATTTGGCTTCCTTTTCAGCAAAATCCAGCGCTCGCCGTCACCGCGCCGGCAAAAAGTTCAAGTTAATCATCGAGCCGCGAGACTCATGGACCGCCGCCATCGCGCTGCTAAAGCGGAAAAAAGAACCGATATTACAGTGTTAGGCCACACCGGCGGAATAATAAGACTTTGATTAACGACGAGTGCTGCAGGCGATGCCGCGATATTTTTCTCCCCGTGTAAATGCGATCGCCAACGTCGGGGGCCCACCAAAGTTGTGACGGCCGCCCTCGTAGGTGCGCATTCGAGATATACTTTAGATGCCGGCAAAGGCGACACTCTTTTCGGTGATTTTTATCGCCTCTTTTGTCGTTCCTTTTGATGTCAATTTCGGAATCAAGGGAGATCCTCGCACATCAAGAGCTTTTTATATTTACGAACTTTCGGGATTTCTTTTCTTTTCGTCTTTTTTTTTGTTCAAGTTTTTTTAAAGGATGTATAAATTTTAAATTTTTATTATCGCTGGATGACGTTTTGCCAGATGTTCGTTTTTGACTTTTTTTCACCTGTTTGATGTATTGAATATAATCTCAAATGTTTAAGAAAAATTTTAGTAAAAATGAATTGAATTCTCTTATATAAGTAAGTGATAAAATTGTGCTTTGATCATTAGACAAGCAAATGAAGAACATAAAAATGAAAGAAAAATAATAATAAATGGCTAAAATTTTTGATATAGAAAAAGTAAATATTAAGTTAATCAATACATGAGTATGAATTTTTCACTACAGTTTTAGTAGAATTTACTGTAGACTATTTTGTAATGCATGAAAACCATCTAAAATATAAAGCTAAAATCATGAAACTACGATAAGGACTTGTGTTAATGAAATCACAAGGAAGAGTGTACATTAAACCCAATCTTTGTGTAATTATTTTCAAATAACACAAAACACAACATTTTTAACTTCGTAACAAGATTATTCGTCATACACCCGCCCCTTCTCTTCGTAAATCCCATGTGAAAAAAATTTATAACGGATTTATAAATTGTTTACAAGGTGTATTTGATAAAGTGTTTACAACGAATTGAACTTTAACATTTTTTACATCAATAATTACATACGCATACAGCATAATATGAAAAAAGAAAATGATATAATAAATTGTATTTTAATCGGAAACAACATACAGGACATTTCATTATACGAATTTTATAAAAATTTTCTAAATTGTTTATAAGCCCGATTCATTATAAACATTTTAAAACCCCGTTATAAATTTTGTTCACAAGTCCAATCTCAAAAAGGACCTTCTAATCGATGAGTAATTACAGCAGCAAATACAAAATTCATCGCGGTACGATATACAAGGTATTTGGCGGCTAACACAGCCTTGACCGGCGATCCGTCACCTCGAAACTGGGTCTAAGCGAAATTCCCCGGCTCCTCTCGTATAACGGAGTGGCCAGCGCGTACATAGTAAGCCGCGAGGCTTCTCCATTCTCGTGCAGCAGCGAGTCATCGAGCAGGCGGCCTCCGTGAATGGGATCTTGAGGGGGTCCCTCCCGAGGGTGGGAGAGCAGATTCCCGGAAGCGCCTGCCAAAGAAGAAGGGAGGACCGGTGCAGCCGGTGGGCATTGCGCGCTCTTATGTGCTCGCATCCTTCGGCGCTGAATCATACTTCGGCTGGTCGCGCGCGCGCGAACCGAGCGAGCGGTAATCGTAACGAGCACGAGGCGCGAAGCGCGGCCCCGCATAGTTGGCGGCGCCCGGGCGTGGGATCGCTCCTTTCGGATGGCGGCCTTCGAGGTCCGGAGGCGAATATTCGCTCCCTCGTCGCGAGTCTTGACTTCTTTCTCGATGGACTTAACGCGTAAAAAAATTTAAGTTATAGGATAAAGTTTACCCAAAGTTCATGTTTGGCGGTCGTTGATATATGAACATAGGCAATGAGACTTTACCGAACTTGCTTCTTATTTTTTATAGAAGTTTGTATAGATGCGTGATATAAACGGGCAAATTACCGCTCAAGTTATAGAAAATCATTCTTTACATTTATTTGTTTTTAACGTCCGTCGTGTGAACGTCTTTTAAATTTAAGAAAAACATTCATCTGAAGTTTGAATAAAGTATTGGAAAATTATTTATTATTTAGTCTCATTGCCCATGTTCATACACGGAGAAAAATGTTATAGTAAAAGTTACTGTGTTCCGTAGGAATAGTGGGATATACTCAACTTATGAAAATTTTTACTATAAAAAATACTAATAATTCCTATGTACATAACAATTTCTACTATATAAATACCAATTTTTGCTATGTACATAAGAATTTTTTGTATGTTTTATAGTAAAATATAGTCGATGTCCCATTGTTACTGCCGAATATAGTAATTTTTACTATAACATTTCTCTCCGAGTATCAACGACCGCCGAACATGAACTTAGGGTAAACTTTATCCTAACTTACATTGTTTTACGTGGGTATAAGGACGAATGGACGATCTTTAACGGAATCTACTTATATTCACGAAGCGTATCACGTTACCGTGACGCCACTGCGAACGCGAATAAATTAAAAATTATATAAATAATTACAAGAGTCGCGCGCGACATCAAAAGGACCAGAGTATCACCGCACCGCGGTATCGTCCACGTGAAAATCGACCGGCGCCGCGTGTGTCCGTCCTGGAATCGTCGATCGATCTTCGGCTTTATAGAGCCGGCACCATCGACTTCCTCTCGGTCCGCTCTCTTTCGGCGCCTTCCTTTGGCGGGGGACCCCACGAAAGTGGGACCGATTATCATCGCGAGGCCCCCGAGTTTACTCGGAAACGGAGCTGCCGAGAAAACAGTCTTTCTCTTCCTCCTCCACGAAACTCACCGGCGCGACCGGCTTCTAGCACTGCATTCGGTTATTGGCAGCCGACGCTCGAGATTTATGCATTTCATTTTATAGTTCCTTCTATTCAAGTCGACTGAGGACTCAGCACGGGTAATTACGGTGAATTTCAGTTTGAGGGTGCAGTTCTTGGAGGAAGCTTCTTTTTATTGTTACGTAAATCCATAAGTTTCATTATTTTTTTTAAGAAAGATTAAAAGGTAACGCGGTAATATTACACAAGAGATTTTGGGGGTTTCTAGTTACAAAGGTGCACGATGTAATTTTTTTTATAATTGTTATTGATGAAATGATTGTTATTAGTAGTATTATTATTAGTATTTATGGATATATGTTTAGTCTGGTATGTAGGATGCATACTCAGAGAGAAATGTTATAATAAAAATTACTATGTTCCAGAGGAACAATCATTTGTACTATAAAACATAGTAAAAATTGTTACTGACGTAGTAAAAGTCGTTATAACTCAAGTATATCCCATTGTTCCAATGGAACATAGTAATTTTTACTATAACATTTCTCTCTGTGTAAAAATATAACAGAGATTAATAAAAAATGATCTTATTACAACTTAATATATTTTTACATTTTTTTAACATTCAAACGTATCATATTTTAGAACTTCAGCTTTAATGATTTGCAGATCGTGTTTAGTTCAGTTGATGATGCATTATGGCTTCCTCCTCTCATCCTTTTAAATTTTTTTTAGGGGTGGCACACTTTCTCGAAAGTCAATTAATATCATAAAAAAGAAGTCAAAGAACCGACAGAACTAATATAATTATATAATCTCAAGTAAAAAAGCCTCTAGCGTCCATTTATGATAATAATTATCTTAATTAAAGCAATTCAAGTTACAAATTATTTCTATTCTGTCCCTAGTAATTAATTCAACTCGCGCAAATAATTATAAACTTCGAAAATCGTATAAAGCCCGAAATAAAATATTTTTGAAAAATGTAAAGTTCACTTGGGAAAACGTGAATGTTATAGCAACAACTTTTGTGTGAAAAATCGTTCGCACATTTAGCACGTGAACGGTTTTTCACGTATCAAATTATCAAATTTTCCAAGTAAATCTCACAAATTTGAGATATACACGGTTGAAAAACATTAGCATCGAAAAGCAGCTCCTTCGATGCACCTCGCGCGTATACCTTTCGTCGAATTAATCAGTCGCTTCTCGTTGTGCCTCGCAGTCAATCCTCTATACAATCCAAAAAAAAAAAAGAAAAAAATAGAATCAAAAGCCAATCCCACCTGCGATACCCAACACCGATAGACTCCTCCTCCCGACGAAATCCCCTATCTCTTACGTAACCGCCGCCACGCGAGCCCGTTTAACCCAGAGCTCGCGGAAAGGGTCCAGTCTCCATAAATTCGCCCCCGCGCCGGCTAAAAAGAAAAGGGGAGCCCCGCTCCCGCGGCGACTCCCACGAGGCGTCCCCACCCGGCCGCGGGCCCGAGCCTCGCCGGGCGAAATCAGCGTCTCCTCGCGCCAATCTTCAGTTTATAAAAGCACGAGAGCGACCCAAGTGTCCGCGTGAGCCTCTCTCCGTCGGACTCCTCGCTGCTGCACGCGCCGCTCTTCTCCCGCCTGCCCATCATCCTCGTACACTCGCACACCCACACGCACACGCGCGTGTATACACGCCAAAACGGTTGGAGTCAAATTTCACTCTTAGTTTATAGTGAAACACTCGTAAAGTTAATTGGAGTCAAATTTCACTCTTAGTTTGCAGTGAAACATTCGTACAGTTAATTGGAGTGAAATTTCACTCTTAGTTTACAGTGAAACACTTGTAGAGTTCATTGGAGTCAAATTTCACTCTTAATTTACAGTGAAACACTCGTAGAGTTAATTGGAGTCAAATTTGACATGAACTCTACATGAATATTGAGTGATTTAAATTTAATTTAAAGTAGAGTAAAATTCACTCTAAGGTAGAGGTGCATATTACGCGGTTAAAAAATTTGTGTTTTGTGTTATTTGAAAAATAATTACACAAAGATTGTGTTTTAAATTACCCTTTTTTGTTGAATATTTGTGTATAGTTTATTGGAGCAGTCAAAATAAACATAATATTTGTGTAATTTCATAATTTACACACAAAAATTATGTTTATGTTGTGTCAGTTTAATTCTAAACACAAAAATAATGTTTGTAATTGAACGAATTTTTAATTGTGTATAGGTCAACTTCTAGCTTTTCGCTTTACTTAAGAGTCAAAAAATCACTCCATCACGGAAGTTAATTTCACTACAAATTTGAGTGAAAAATTTGACTCCAATGTGCTTCTAAAAA
This sequence comes from Sycophila sp. Sp_5, assembly GCA_018906775.1. Lineage (NCBI taxonomy): Eukaryota > Metazoa > Arthropoda > Insecta > Hymenoptera > Eurytomidae > Sycophila > Sycophila sp. Sp_5. The sequence goes on from JACCID010000074.1 coordinate 613,268, forward strand.
CTGAATTAGTGAAACTTAACGTAACATTAATGGAAGATGCTCCACTAATATCTAAATCGTCAAATTCTTTCCACTAATTTTCCATGAAAATGCATTAATTATAACAGTTTTTCACTAAATTCAACTTCAAGCTCTTTCCACTAATTTTCCGTGATAATTCATTAATTATAGCAGTTTTTCACTAAATTCAACTTCAAGCTCTTTCCACTAATTTTCCATGAAAATTCATTAATTATAGCAGTTTTTCACTAAATTCAACTTCAAGCTCATTGCACTAATTTTCCATGAAAATTCATTAATTATAGCAGTTTTTTACTAAATTCAACTTCAAGCTCTTTCCACTAATTTTCCATGAAAATTCATTAATTATAGCAGTTTTTCACTAAATTCAACTTCAAGCTCTTTCCACCAATTTTCCGTGAAAATTCATTAACTATAACAGTTTTTCACTAAATTCAACTTCAGGATAGTCGAGTTAATTTTCACTCTGCTTCACTCCAGCTCATCCAGCGTGTACGTATTACAATATACACCGAACTCCCTCGTTTACTCCCTTTCGGCGGGAATCAGTGAATGAATCGGAGCGAGCACGTGGCGGCCCCGCGGAAGTGGGAAAGTCCGCGGATGACGCGGCGCCGTGCGATTTCCCGGTAGCCGGACCCGATGTACGTGAATCACCGGCCGGGCTCGTCCCCGCCGGCGGCCGGCGAGCACCCGCTGCCGCCAGTTGGCCCGACCGTGCCAGGACGCGAGGACGACCATGCGAGCCACGAGGGATTGCTGTTCGCTGCATTCCGATGCTCGGTAAAGTCCTTTGTTTTACTGCCAAATGCTCGGTAAAAGTTCTTTGTTTTACTGCAAAAACTGCAACCCCCCGTTGTGCGCGTAAAATAATGTTTCCTTGTGTTCGTAATAGTGACTGTTGCCGGGAGTTTACTTATTTTTCTGCGGGAAGCGTGCGAGTGTCGGAGATGGATTTTTAACGATCAGTGTTGTATAAGTGTTGCGAAAGAATCGCGACCGAGTGGATGATGCTCCGCGAGCGATGGATCTGAACCGGAACTGCTGTGGAGATCCGTTTTGAGGAGATTGGACGGTGATGTTGTGCATGAAGATGTGCGGAGACGATGAGTCGATTTGGGGATGAAAAGCTTTGCACTTGTGATTTAGTTCATTTTTCTTTTACAATCAGAAGACTTTGTCATTTTTTTGTTGAGAGGGTGTGAATGTTCAAAGGGCGTTGCGCCTGAGTTTGATACAATTTTAAATTAAAATTTTTTAAATAACAATGCTTAGTGTATATAATTGAAAAGACATTAAAAAATTGTTGTTACAGTGTGTTGTAAAACTGTTGGATAAATAATTATTTAATTTCAAGAAAATATAAAGTTTAATCATGCATGATTGTATTAATTTGCAGTGCATGGTGGTACATATTTATTTTAATATTTGCAATAATATATATAAAAGAAAAGAAGTATTTATATAAAGAAATCGTAATGTAAATTTGTTTCACTGTAGGATCACTTGATATAATAATAAAGTATATTTGCTCAAAATATTTTAAAACATTTTTAAAAATCTTAATGTAGTGCTTGCAAAAATGAAGTAAAAAGGATCTACTTTTTTTCTTTTGCCAGCTACGGTATAAAAAATGTTTACATTAAGTTTATTTTGCAAATTTAAGTTAGAAACAATCGAATACGAATTCCGTTCTTTTATAACAAGAAAGCTGCATCCTCCCTGTCGAAAAAATTGTTATTGTCCAAAATATATGAAATTAAAATTAAAATTTATTTAATTAAATGAAAATAGAATTTAACATATGCTGAACAATAACTCCTAATTTTTCTGGCAGGGCTATTGCATAAAGAATAATCTTCACCCTGATCATATTTTGAAAAAGTTTAAATATATTCGAAAATATTAACACATAAATAAATTAACTTCTGTGATAAGTACGCAATAATCTTTTATAGAATTTCATAAAAAAAATAGTTTAACGCCAAATCAACTAAAATAATCGAACCGATACTTCGCAGTCCAATTAATACATAAAAACGTTCTTTAATTTGAACAGTTTAAAAAAAATAAGAAGATGAAAGAAAGTTTAATCGATAAACGAATATGCCGAGCAGGAAACAACATCGAATTACACGTCAAGCTCGAGCTCGGCCTCGTCGCCCCTGGAAGACGCCGTGTTGGGCCTCGAGGAGCTCGACCGGCTCTGCGAGGCCGAGGAATCGTCGCCCGTCGGCGCCGGTGCCCTATCCGCAAGGTGATGAGCTGCCGGCCGCGAAGTTCGAGGCCCTGCTGAGGATCGCCGCGGACGAGAGGTCCGGTTCGGTGGGAAACGGAAGCGGAAGGTCAGAGGACGAGGCGCGCGCCCAGGAGGACGAGGAGGCCGGACGACCGGAACCGGTTATGGTACCGTCGGGTGAGTCCTGCACTTGATCCGTCGATGTTTGACCCTCGGATGCACCCGCCGCTGTGTAAAAGATGATTAGCCACACTGAGAGAAATGTTTTGGAAAAATTACTATCCAGTCTGGAAGTGCTACCACAGTATGCGTTTAGGGAGGAAATTACTATTCTTTATTATAAAGTTTACTAGGAGTCTAGTAAATATTTCTAGTCTGCATTTAGTGAAAAAATGACTATTCTACGAATTCTAGTAATATTTCTACATTAGTAAATATTACTAGAATTCGAGTACAATTTATAATACAGAATGGTAGTTTTTTCACTAAATGAAGTGTGTGATTCCACTCTCAAATTGGATAGCAATTTTTATTGGAATAATATACTATTCACTGTAAGATGTACAGAATCAATATAGAAATGATTTTTTTTAGAAATATGCAGTATGATCAATTTTATTCTTTATTTTTTGTACACTATTTTATATACAGACCTTTTTTATACAATTTTATTCATATATTTAATCACTTTAATTTATTTATTATTGTCCTTTTTTTTAATAAATTAATATTTACTTAATAAGTAAACGGATAAATGATACACATTTTCTAGTTACTTAAGTCGGTTAGAATGTTAATAAAAGTCAATTAACTAATGTAGACTGCTCCATGTATAAAGCATTTGCAAATGCAATGAAAGCAGTAAAACAATCTATTTTTTCTCATTTACATTTTTCATTTTTTTCGCGTCGCGTTGTTTTAATACTCGTTAAATGTAAACCAATTGCTGTTTACAAAGTGTGGGAGTACTTGCCACTTTTTCATTGCATGACTAACAGTTTTTACCGTTCTATTTGTTCTTGGAATTAATACAAGTCTAAATTTAAATTTAGTTGCGAGCGTCTAATTTTAAATCATGAATGAAACATTCTCTGGCGCCTTCCTTTGATTCATCGCAGGCGCTGTTAAATGCGTGAATTTTCCGACATGCATTAGCATCATTTAAAAAATAGTATTTTTCTAATAAAAACACTCGAATTACAAGTAATTATATTCAGCTCTCAAATTTTAAAAATTGTCTTTCAAATTACTAAGTAACTCATCTTGTCTTAATTTTTAACACGTAGAAAAAGAAGTTACAACCTAATTATGTCAAAATTAATTAATAAATTAGTAATTTGTTTCTAAAAACATACTTTTAAACAATATACTCCAATTCGCGTTTATTTGGTCCATCGGTGAACTTCAAATCTTACGGAAAGTGAATCATGTGTTCGATGATAGTCCAATTAACAATTTGGAATTATCTATAGGCATGCATAGAGGTCGAATATTTTTTAAATTAAAGGTAAACACGTCTGTAATCATTGAAAGAAATGTTACTTATTTGAGTCTATACGTAGAATTATTAAAAAAATTGTTTTTCTTTTTTATTTTGCAATTTAAAGGTGCGCTGTACCCCTTCAACGGAACGTTCAAAAAGTAAACACTTAACTTTCTCGCCTCGAAAAAATAAAATAAAATAAAATAAAAAGGAAAGAGCAGCTATCGGTCGCACGTAGACGAAAGGAACTAAAGGTCTCTCCCCCTCCCTTCTCCATATAGATCCGTCCGAGTGGAATTCCGGTCACGTAGCCGCCTGGCTGTCGTGGTGCGCGAGGGCGTTCTCCCTGCAGCCGGCCCCGGCCCCGGAGACCCTGGGCACGGCCAGCGGCCGCGACATCCTGGGCTGGAGCCTCGACCAGTGGCAGGAGCGCCTGGCCGCCTCCGGACGCGTCCTCGCCAGGCACCTCGGCTACCTCAGGCTGCAGGCGACCGGCCTGAGAACCGAGGCCCTCCTCCAAGAAGAAAAGTCCACCGGTGAGTCATCCCGGCCGCACTCTCCTTTTTCCCTTTCTCCCGCGCCCGTCTTTTTTACGCCGTAAGCGCGCACCTTTTGCATTCTTGATGCGGCGGATGAGCGGCTTTAATATAGGCGTCGCGGGATCAAATTGTTCGGCGGAATTTCGCCTGTTGCTCCTTTTTTCGTTTTTTTTTTTTGACGACCGAGCACCTCGCTGGCCTTCGATTGAACGATTTCTCGAAATTTTATAATGAGAGTTAGACGGTGATATTGAATTCTTATCGAGGTTTAATGCTTGTTCGTTGCGCGTAAAAACGTTAATGCGACAATGAGCGCGCGGGTCTTTGTCCCTCATCGAGTTTTGCATCATTTTATAAAAATAAAAAAAATTTTTATTTGTTTGTTGATTGTGATTGATATGTTGTTGAAAAAATGTATACGCGCGAAGCGCGTTGTATATGTATAATGTATTGGGAGATAGTAAAGGAGGTGCTACCAGTTTAGATCGTTCGGAGAGAAAATAAACAGATAATAAAAATATTACGAAATGGATTCGAGAAAAGTGTATAAGTAAGACGAGCTGAATGAGTCACGAATGAATAATTAATTCATCGGACTGCTATATAAGTGCAAAAGTGCCTTTTTTTTGATTGAGCGAGCTTCGCTAAAACCGAGAAAAGTAAATTCTTTGAATCCGAATTGGCATTCCAGTAGGCGCCTGCGTATCGCGATTTTAGAAAGGTAATTTAGAAACGAAATATACGATGCTGATGAATTTCGCGTAATTCAATTAAGTCTGAAATATTTGTCTTGGATAGTAAAAAAAATTATAATTATGAGAGAATTACTCCGAACGAAATTTACTACAAATTACACGGAGAAAAATAATCATTTTTCTCTATCAATAAAATTTACTGATACTAATCAGTACTAACCAGCAAAATTTACTGAAATTAATTAAAATTAAGTAAGTAAACGTAGTCATATACAATTTACTCGTGCATAGAAGTAAATTATACTGAATTTTTTAAGCATTATTTAGTTGAATATATTCAAGCGTTATTTACTTATATATATCAGCAATAATTGTTTATAAATATTCAAGCAAATTTTGCTTAATTAACAATCAATGTTTTTGACTGTAAGCCTTTAAGTAAACTTTAATAAAAAATTTTTCGTGAACTATATTTACTATCTAAAAAAGTGGTTACAGACTGTCATTCTCAAAAAAAAAAAATTACCACACTTCATAGAAATATAATTTACCATAAATACAGAAAAAAAAGTCCAAATAGTGTACCGTATATAGTTTTTACTATAAAAATTATTTCTTCCAGCGTAAAATATATTAATTTTTTCAGAATATTAATTAATCTCTGACTATTTTTAAATTGTGTTGACCCGATGCAGCATAAAACTTTATATTCATTTTTACGCAAATTTTTCTGAGTCTATAAAAAGAACAGCGGTGAGCTGTACTGTAGCGCTAATTCATCGACAATACGATCGGATTACTCGGAGTGCCGTGCGTTGCGAGATAAAATACAAATTGCGTGAAACGACCTTGCGCTGCATATACGCGTTGCGAGAGGGATTCCCGGAATCGATATATATATAAAACCTACACAGAGGCTTTGCGGATCTTACATTAGGAAATTCCAGCTGCTCTCTGCCCGTTGAGTTTAAAATCGCGCTTTGCCTTGCATTCACTTATTTTCACTACTTCTCGCGATTTTTTTTTAACATAGGAGGCTTGTACGTACATTGCACATACACATGTACTCCATAAGAAATACCTGAATTGCAAACATTGGCTTACGTGGGGGCCCCTCCTCGAGAGCGGCATTTTGCCGCGACGCTTCCGCGAAAGGATAATGGCAGAGAGGGGGCTTTCTTAGATTTTTTTATTGCGCAATGAAATTTCGACGGGACCGACTGCCATATCGCTACATGTGTCATTCTTATAATTTTTTTTTTCACAAAGATTATTAATCAAAATTTTCACGCCGGCCGTTATTTGCGCGACTAACGACCGAAACCGCCACCGCAAAAATCCGAAGACTGGTATTTTTTGTCAATTATGTTCGGGTGTGACGATTTTCGAGTGTGTTAAAAGATGCGAGCTGAATTTTTGACTGGAAATTGTCATGACGCGGTAAAATTTATTGCCGAAGTAGTATACATTAAACATGGTGTAATCTAATAGCTACGATGTATATAGATAATTTTCTAATTAATTTTAATGCTCAGTATTATATTCTAAACCGTTTATAATTAATCTTTTTAAAATAATTTTTTTCTCACATAAGATTATTTATTTTAATATTAAACGATTCGATTGTTCGTATACAGTGTTATTATTTTTACATCACGATATAAAATAAAGTTAAAAAGTAACGTAGAACTTTTTTAAATCTCGTCCATAATTTTCAATACTATTAAATATTATTTCAATACAGATATGAGACAGAGAGAAAAACCATCCTGCCTATATAAATAATTATTTAGGATTCCCTAATCCTCGCCGCGATATTTTTTATCCGCAGGACTGCATACAGGCTCGCATCCCCGTACAATCAATTATAAATTCAAAGAAATGAAACCCAATAATAATTCATTCAAAGCCTCGCGAAAACATCTGTCGCCGGCAAATAATAATTATTTAAATTTTAATCTCCGCAACGGGCGATCCCGGCGCCATACAAACTCGCGCTCCTTCGTCAAAAGCGAACCTGCAGCGCAAGACTCGATCGTCGCGGAGCAAGTACAAGATCACCCCCGGTGCATACACGGGGGTACCTGCCTCGCCGTCGCCTCCGGAACTGCACGCCGAAAATCCTTAATCCCATGAATATTCAACGGCTGCGGAAGCGACCCCCGACTCCGTATAACAAAAAAAAAAAAAAACATCGGCCAGCCAAACTGACCAGCGTGAAAAATCGCCTCCGCGAGCCTCTCACGGGCCAATCGGCGGATAATCTGGTTCGCGAAACCAGAACCGCGTTGTTCTGTGTATCGCGACGTCGACGCTCAGGTCCGAGTGTGTATACCTGCGCTGCGCGCGCTTAGCACGCGCCTCCTGGAGGGGGTCGTTTAATGGCTTCTAGGGGTAGGGGAGACGGCCGAGGGGTGGCTGCGAGGCTGACCGGAAGAGGCTAACCGTTCCCCCGGGGGTTGGCGGCCGGACCTTCCCGAGGATTTAAACGCTCGCACGCGCGGCCGGCCGCCCCGATGTCCATTATCGATAAGCCCCGGCGAAAGGCCGCCGATAATGGGACGCCCGCGTTAGATTCCGCCCGGAGATTAATTCGCTGCCTTTAAAGTCGTCGAGATATCGACTGCCCTATCGCTTAATCCCGCGCGAAGATCGAGGAAAGAGTTATTTACTTTGCGCCGTTTTCTATTAGTTCGTAGTTTTTCCCTTCCCCGGGGGTGTGGAAATTTATCGGTGCGATGAGTTGATAAATGGTTATACATTGTGCTAATTTATTTGGCTGATCGTTTCGTTTTAAAAAAAAATTTATTTTCATTGAAAGTTTAATTTTTTCGATCGTACTGTTTGTTTCGATAAGTATTGTAAATGCGCGGGTATTTATTGCGACAGGACAATCGACGTTAAGTCGTGGAAGAAAAGGTAGTTTCTTTCATTACGATGAGTATAAAATGAAAGCTGGAAGCTTTCACAATATTCTCGATCGCTGACGGCAGCTCACTTCTGAGAATTACATTTACGAAATTACCGTGTTTTAGAGTGAAAAGGAGACGTAATATGATGCACAATACTTTTTTTACCTTTCTAATTAGTGATCAAATTTAATTGTAGAAATAGACCATGGATTTTTATGTAAATTATATAATAATTCGATAAAATGATGCAAAAGAGTACGAAATAGGGTTTTTTTTTTTTAAATAAATTTAGTTTTTTAATAAACAAAAAAAAATAGTTTAGTATTGATAGGTTTACACTATTGATTTATATTTAATATATATACTCAAGAATTTTTTGTTGTTTTTTGTAATATAAAAAATCGGTACACCGTAAGCGTGCCTGTGAGATAATATATTACAGTCTAAACATCAATACAGTAGTAAAACCCTTGGAAGACAATAAAAATTCAATGACATTCACTTTCGTCGTTATCGCTTGAATCCTGCATAAGCGAGTAATCCGAGGACTTCCTCCGTAATACTTCACTAACTTTTTCACCATATGTGCTACTTGAATTTCAGATTTATTGCGCTTCTCAAGCTCTGCATATGATGAAAAATTTCTTTCATATTTTATTTTTGACAATACAACATTTTTAGCAAAATTCGTCGTTGAATTAAACAATTTTACATTTCTCTCAGTATTAATTAATTCAACGATTATTTGAGCAAATTTATATCAAACGTATATGTCCCTTTGAATGCCTTTTCCGATTCAGACGCATGAAGACAAAATTAAGATTAAGTTATAGCAACATACCGAGCAAAAAAAAATTTGGGGACACAATAGCTGCGTTCGGTTCGTGCGCTTACCTTACAACTTCTGACCGTGCGTACCTCGAGTGGTTTTTCAGGCGTAAAAAGTGCAATTTCCCACACGGCAGGTCAAGGCTCGGCCAGTCAAGACGGAATTAATGGGGTCCGTATAGTTTCGCGTGCAAAAAAGGTCGCGAGCGGAGGTCTTCAGAGGCGAGCTCGAAATTCCGGAAAATCTGGCGCTAAATCGTCCCTTGTCGTTTGTGCATCTTTCCTTTTTGCGACGTGCCGCGATACAACAATACGCCGAGGAAAGGTAAAAAAGCGCGAAAGAAGATAGAAAGAAAGGACCTTTCCAGGAGACATACTAGGATCATGAGAATGATATTCGTGATACGAAAATTCGTTACAAAATTTAAATTGAATACTTCAGAGAATCTTGACGTGCATTATGTACCTGATGTACAGAGAAAAAATATTTATGAAAATAATAATACGGTATAAATTGTATATTATAATTCCATTAATGTCAGTGTGACTGGACTTTTGCAATTTTTATTAGTAGAATTTTTCTATTCGATTGAGTTAATGAAAACGTTGCATTAAGCATTAATATATACAATTTTCCCTCAAGCAAGGATAAAGTCGAAAAGACATGAACATTTGATGAAAATTTTAACTAAATATTGAAATATTGACAGCAACACCAGCTTCCACATTTTTAAAATAAAATAACTTGTTCGAATAATTAATTCATTGCAATAAAAATAGACACACTATTAAATTTTATTTTAATACTATACAATGAAAGTATATATTAAAAAAATGAAAATTACATGTATAACAACACGTTCCTTGAAGATAGATAAATATTTTTAAAATTCTATATACAAATTGTGCACTGAGAGAAAAATTTGTTAATTTTAAGCAAACATTTATTTCAATAGTACTTATTAAATATTTTATTGAATGAAAAAATTATTTTGTCGAAGCTATTAAATTTATTTTGAAACAAATAAATCCATTTAGTTTCAATGAAATCATTACTTGATTCAAATAAATATTTAATAAGTACTATTGAAGTAAATCATTTCCTTAAAATTAACAAATTTTTTTCACTGTGTTTATCACATTTCCGTTAAACCAACTACCCACCGACAATATAAATCGTCTCGATAAAAATTTCGAACTGCGGCCCAAACTCAAGGACTAATGAAAGAAAATCCACGCAGAAAAAAAAGGTAGAGCGTAAAATAAAAAAAGAAGAAGAAGAGTCGCAAAATATCAAGACGGAGAAAGTCAAAGAGCTCGAGCGCCGCGGGACGAGTGAAAGAGCAGCAGAAGCTTTGAGCTATACGCTTGGCACGTTAAGCCCCGGGAGATATATAGCGGGCCGTTTGAATAAGACTGCGCGCCGGCGCTCGGTCTCCCACCCTCCTGGGGCCGTTTATTAAGCGAATCAGTGTTATCGCGGCGAGAGTCCTCATGAATAAGGCATCGAGAGCGTCGGGGGCGCGCCCGCCCCGAGACACGGACGGGCCAAAGCTCCTTGCGCCGCGGGGCGCGGATATATTGTTTTCTTGATGAGCGACGGGCGCCCCTCTCGCGAACCCGCGGACGTCTTGCCCCGATTTCCGCGCCGGGGATTTATGCACTCGTCATACATAAGCATGGGCCGGCCGTTTATCGCCGATTCGAGTGCCTGAAATCCGGAAAATCATCGTTGACCCTGCATACCGCCGGTTATTATATTGCGGGGGTGTGGGAGGGTATATTGTGTAACGACCCTCGATTGCGTTGTATAAGTATAGGTGCTCTTTTCAGTTTCGGATTCGCGTAGTGTGCGGGATTTCATTTCTTTCGGTGTGAGAAATTTGCGGAATTCTTTATTTTTCGCGTGTACTTAAGTAAACGGAGGATACAGCATCACTACAAGGAGAGAAAAGTTCTTGTAAAAATTATTGCACTGTTTTGTAATGCAGGGGCATACTCAACAAATAAAAAAATTTTACGAAAAAGTATAGTAAAATCTGTTAAATTTGTAGTACATTTTGCTGAACTTGCAGTAACTTTACTGCAAATTTTATCACGCTCTCGATAGTAAAATTTTGGCTTTGTCAAGTCTCTTCCTGCAGCATTACGATCTAGTATTAATTTTCACTAAAATTTTTCTCTCCGTGTATTTATAGATTTTCTCGATCTAATACAATATAATTGATAAATCTTATTAAGATCTAATGAAGAGATGGAAAAAATATTATTAACGTACGTGTTGTGTAGATTGGTAAATAATAAAAAATTGCAGTGTTAATTGATACGAGGAAATAATTTAATAAACGTTTAAAGAAAATTAAATGAATCGCGAATGAATTTGTAACATTAAACTTAAAATTTACCGTTGAATTGTGATTGAAAAAAAAAAAAATATTTGCGATGATTTTAATTATTTATAAATAGCATTATGACGGCAAATTATTTCAGAAAATAAGTTTTTTCGTATTTTAAATTTAATTTCACGAAATTCATCTTCGTACATTTTTATGTAAATGGACGACAATATCTAGCTAGTCCGTGTATTCTCAAATAAATATAAATAAACATAAATAAATATAATTATCGCAGTTTTAATCGTTCATTATATAGTACTCAGTAAAGGGTACTATATAATGAATGTTTAAAACTGCGATACTTATATTTATTATATACAGTATATACGATATTTATACTACATTATACGATATTTACACTTTAATTATATACGATAATTATATATACAGTATCACACAGTAAAGGGATGTTTTTCATTACATTTAGTATGAATATCTTAAAAATGAATGGATGTTTATCAGTTTATCTTCATAATAATTGAATAAATATTAATTTCAGATAGATTTTTAATTTAATAAACTACAGTTGCGCTGAAAAGTCTGATTTAATAAATCAATACCTTACAACTGTCTTATACAACTCAAGCACACGCGCACTTATATACTTTCTCCCTTTAGAAAACTCGTTTTTATCTCTCAAGTGAATTTTTCCTAACGGATGACGCAGGTGCTGTACTTCCAAGAACCAGGCATTACATAAAAGTTACCCGCCCGCGAAAAACGAGAGAAAAAGCATCACGTGAATCACTGGCGAGAGGAAAAGAGTAGCGTGACTCATTCCTAAAGCTCCCACCTTAAGAACCTTAATTCCCACTTGTCCATCCTTTCGTGTTCCAATCCACGGACCGTCGATACGAAACTCTTACCGCGCCCATGACCTCCTCGCGAGGATCAATTAAAAAAAAATATAAGAAATCACATCCAAGCACGAAAGTCCAAAAAAAGCTGCATCGGCCGTAATTCGTGGGGCGTGCACCCTTTTGGGGGGGATCCCCGTCGGGTCTGTTTGCCGTAGCGATCGGCCAGCCATGCGCGCTCGCGACACTTGCGCCTTTATGTATATATATGTATATATATATATATATATACAAAACGTATGTACGTGTGAAAAACGTGCGGAGGGAAAAAGACGCGCGGCGGCCGTCGTGGCGAGGGGTTGAAGAATGGGGTGGCGGGGAGGGAGGGCCGGCCCGATAAGGTCTGAAATCACCTCGGGGGTAAAGGTCGACTCAGTTACGCTCCGTCCACCAACAGGCTGCAGCGCGCGCGCCGAGCGAGCCCATCAAACGCGCCGTCGCTCTCGTATACGTCAGCTGGCCGCGAGGCGCACCGCTCGTCTATCGTTTGCAATTGCCGTTCGATTCTCGTGTGATAAATATGACTCGTTAAAGTCGTTAATTTTCTCTTTTTTTATATAAATTTTTTGGTTGCAATCTCGTTTTTTCTTAGTGTTGTTTAATGTCTGATTTTTCTTTTGCCTTCTCGGGGTGACCGACGGATTGACGTAGCAGTTATACTCACCGGCGTTTCTTTTTGTTTTTTAAGTATCGATACTTTCGATAAATAAGTGTTTTTTTTTATTACTGTTACTATTTTATTTTGTTTTTATTCTATTTTTTTTTTTTTTGAAGATACTTTTAGAATTGACATGTTCAGTTTGTTCATAGATAACGGACTAAAGTAAGTTTCTTTTTCTTTTTTTTAAATTAAATTTCGTCCGCTTATTTGTAGGTAAAAATACAACTCGATCTTCAGAAGTACGGAATTGAAAATTGAAAATAAACGAAGTTGTTGAACTGAGAAGAGAGATTAGATAGCGCCGCAACTCTAATATCATGTGACTTTGTTATTGCCGAAAAATTAAGCAACTTTTTTTTGGACAGCTGTGTATAAAATTTAAAAAACAAAATATGCGTGGTATACCGCATGCGGTTAACTAATATGCGCCACGTAATAGCAATTTTGGTCTTTCGGCCTTGTGAGGCTGACAATACGAAGGATTAGTCCTTCCAGGAACTGAGTGATGTGGAGGATTCAGACTCATCCGTTGCATCTTCAGCAGGATTCGCGGCTTCATCCCTCTGCGGCAGCAATATTTTATAATGGTAGATTACAATTTTTTATATACTCGGCGGCTCCGAAAACGATGGAGGCCGAAAACTGTGCAAAATTTGTTGGTCTTTTTAATTATTTGAAAACAAGCATTAAATTACGTTTATTTAAAAATTATATAACTATATAAATTTCAAATTCAAAAATTTTTTAATTCAACTGAATTAAACAAATTTTTATACCGGAAGCATTGACTCGTTGTTTTAAAATCAGTCGGGAAATAATAAACGCGTGATTCATTAATTCTTGAAGCATATGATGTACGCATATGTGCGGCAGACATTTACTGTGATATATAATAATTTCATGGCAGGGGGATTCTCAGATTTTCAAACTCATGGGATTATCCCGCAAACTATACAATTGCTAAATGTAACTAACGCTTTTAAGGTCGTGAATCTTTTCTTAATTTATTTTAATTGTTAATTATTTCGTCGGTAAATAGTTGTTTGTGCATTCGTTAAGTATTACATACAGATGGAAATTTTTCTATAGAATTATTTCGATTTTGATTTGTTGACAAGAAACTACCCTTAAATTTTCCAAAAATGTGAAAACAATTTTTGCGCAGCAAAATTCTTTTCACGTACAGCGGCCGTAAAATAAAAAAATTTATACCACTTTTAAACTCAAAACTCGACAAATCTCTCGAAGCATAAAATAAAAGTCTTTACCACTCGGTGAAGCAATTTGTTGCTCACACTGCACTAAAGCGAAAAATTACTCTTCTCTCTGAGTGTGCAAATCAGTTCCCCGAAATCTTCCATCGACAACTGATTGCATTTATATCCGTTATTCCAAATTTTTACACCGTGGATGACTCTTCCCTTTCCGAAGCTCACAGTCTGCTGCAAGCCCACTTGAATAAATCCACAAAAAAAATCATCCTCCATCCTGGAGCTCAACTAAATGGAGAAAAAAAATTCTAGTATAAAAATTACTATACTATTTTGTAGCGCAGGAACAGACTCGATACATAAAAATTTTTACTGAAATGTGTAGTAAAATTTACTAGACTTACAGTAGATTTTACTATACACTGTAGTAAAAATATTTACTTATTTAGTTTTACTATACATTCTAGTAAAAAATTTGTATTTATTTAGTTTTACTATTCATTCTAGTAAAAAATTTTATTTAGTTAGTTTTTTTACTATACATTCTAGTAAAAAATTTGTATTTATTTAGTTTTACTATTCATTCTAGTAATTTTTTTTTACTTATTTAGTTTTACTATACATTCTAGTTATTTCTCTAATTTAATCTGTCCCAGCGTTAAAAAACAGTCTAGTAATTTTCACAAGAATTTTTCTCTCCGTGTACATCCGCGTCCGCAACGAAAAGGCGAACAAGAAATCGCGACCGCTGAACTAGACCCCGAGTGAACAGTGAAAGGCCGCTCGCTTAGGTCAGCCCTCTCCAACGGTATATCCCTCGCGTCCGCGAGCACACGAATGTTTGTAAAAATAGCCTTCATCGTATTGAAGCGCAAAGCAAAAAAAAAAAAAAATTAAGAGGCTCGCGCGACTCCTCCGATATCCCGCGCGCTTGGAGCGAGAGGAGAGAGCGGAGCTCGTCGTATAACAACCGCCTACATTCCCCCCGTCTCGGCTGTCTTTCCAGAGAGGCTCGGCCTCCTGCAGCGCACGTGCTCGCTGATTGGCGCGGCGGGCGGCGTCAGCGGCGGCCCGGCGGGGGCGTCGGTCGGGGGCGGCCAGGTTCAGCTGTGGCAGTTCCTCCTGGAGCTGCTCGCCGATTCGTCCAACTCGTCCTGCATCGCGTGGGAGGGCTCCAACGGCGAGTTCAAGCTCACCGACCCGGACGAGGTGGCGCGGCGCTGGGGAGAGCGCAAGAGCAAGCCCAACATGAACTACGACAAGCTGTCGCGAGCCCTCAGGTAAGCGAACCCTTTATTCTTTCCCGTCGCCTTGTGACTTCCTTGCCGAGGACTTAAATGAGGAGAGAGAAAGGGAGAGACGCGACGAGGAAAAATTGCCGTGAGATTATTGGTATTAAGCGAGCTTGAAGAAAGCTTTCGCCGTCGGTGTAAGTCTGCTTGTGTCTCTTTTTTTGGATGGGCGAGTCTGATTTTCTTTTTTGTTTTTTTTTTTTGTGCTTGGGTTACTTTTGGACGGGCAGGATGCTGATGCACTTGTTTGTGCCTGGGGGAAGGTGCGTGGGCGTTGGTTTCTGGCAATTTGTAGCGCTTTAAAATGATGATATAGGATTTATGTTTGGACAACCTTGTCGTTTGAGTGATTTTTTTTTTTGCGTCGGTCTATTTTAAATTGGAGATATACATTTCCATTAGCGTTGCATGTGAATTATTTTTAAAATATAGTCTTTAGTAAAGAGAGGTAAACAGTAGTTTGTATTCAAACTTTATACTGCAAATTTAGTGTATATTATAGGATTATTTTTTGTTTAAATGGCGAGAACATATTTTTTAGTTATTAAAATTATCCACAATTAAGTGTGTATACTTATATACTTTTGAAAAACTTCATTTTTCATCGTTCTACATTCCTATAGTGATTCCAAAAAAGACTAATAATTACTAAATATACGTAAAATCAAATATCTTATGTACAGTTTTATAAATTTTGTAATAAAGAATAAGGCATAGAAATAATTATATAATATATGATTGTAATAAAACTGTCTTATACGTTATTATAATATATTTTTCATTAAAATATTATTTTGTTTGTCCAGATCGTTAATAATAATTTATCAGATTAATTCTTATTATCATGTAAAATTTTGATCCGGACTCAGCAGCGCGACGCTCCCTTTATAAGCGCGTAAAAATGATAGATTATTTTTTTGCAAACACAATTATGCGCATTAAAACAATTGTTTACACGCACAAATCTCTCCGCATTATACGAAAATGCGAAATATGAAAGACAAATTTAGTAATTTCAAGTAAATATATTTTTTTTTAATCAGTATTCTCAGTAAATTATTTTTTTGATACTGTATTAATGTTTATATTCAGAAATAATTAAATTCATTTACTCTTTAAAGAAATATTTAACAAGTATTATACTATTCAAGTAAAACATTGACTGGAAATTACTATTTTTATTAGATATTTTTTAATAATTTTTTTTTTATATAACTTTTTATACACATAATCGAAATTCTCATTATTTCCATCAGGTATTACTACGACAAGAACATAATGACGAAGGTGCACGGGAAACGTTACGCGTATAAGTTCGACTTCCACGGACTGATGATGGCGTGCCAGGCGCAAGCCGGTCTCGGACTCGAAGGCGGACCGACCGGCGGAGGGCTGCAGGTGGGCCGAACCGGCCCAGGAACCGGCTGCCACCCCCATCCGCACCACCACCATCTCTACGGCACGACGGCGGCTGCACCTCCCACGTCCGCGCACCAGCACCACGCGGCGACGCAACCACCCCCGCCACCCCCACCGCCACCCCCGCACTACTGCTGGCCCTACCGCTACTCGCCGACGTAATGCATCCTTTGTATTTTGCGCATAAGTTTTTTGGTGGTTAATTAGTTTGTAATGGTTTTTATCGCTTTTTTGTGGCGATATTTCTAATGGCGATTTCTGTTGTCATGATTTTCTCGGAGATACGTTCGTTATTGTTTTTTTTTAATAATAGTTTAATGTAATATAGATTTTACCGAAGCGTAGTCTATTAGATTTAGACCTGATTTTTTTTTTCGAATGGATTTTGAATACTCGTCAGACGCAAATAGAGCTCGAATCGTTAAAGAAGTGCTTTTTTTGCGGCATAATAAGAGCAATACAATTTTGCAAGAATCGGGTAATGGTGATAATTAGTCGTTTTGCTGGAATTATAAAAAGTTACGAATAGTACTAATTGGTTATTTTGAATGCAACTATAACAGTTTATTAATTGTAGATCGAACTGCATATGTCAAATTTTAGTTGCAAACTAAAAACAAATACTTATTTTGTATTTTTAATTTTAAAGATTTTGTGATGTTACATTGATGCATTTAAAAGATGTTTAAAACTTACATTTTATAAATATTTTTTAATTTTAATTAACGCTATTACGATGAATGTTGCAGTAGTGATTAATAAGTGAAACATAAAAATACTATTCACTGTACAATATGGAAGTACCTAATTACAAATACTTTAAAGTTGTTTTAAAATGTCTATATATACGTAGTGATTAATTAACAGAGTCGTACAGGAAAAGCTTAATTGTAAATATAATCTTTTTTGCATGGTCATAAAAAGTCCATGAAAAAATAATTTATCCACTGTAATTTTTTATTTTAATGTGGAAAATGCTTTTTTCTTCTTGGCAATAAATAGTTATAAAATATAACGGTTGAAACAATACTCAAGGTAAAATAACTGTAATTAATTAAAATGAATGAATGGAACGACAAATACGTGTTATGAATATACATAAAATTTTTTTTTTTAAATATATGGATGTGTGATATTCGCATAAGTAAATGATTGATCGGATGATTGATTGTTAAACAAGTGAAAAAACAATCGGCACAAACGAATGTATAAAGAGTCTCTATTGTTGAGAAAATCGAATTTTGTTATTTATATGTAATAATTAATAATCAAATTGTAAAACTTGTTTAAGATGTTGGACGTAAAAAATGATTTCCAACTTTGTAAATATAACACAATAATACTCGTATAAACAAAATAGCCTATTGTATAATCAACTACGAAGATGAATATAAAATTAATGCTAATTTGTAGCTTATTTCCGTATTTTTCAATGAGACAATAACTTATATTATTCCATTCGATTTTCTTGACTGTGTAATTGTGATTTGTAAATATAGCGTGTAATGTTAACATGCGATTTGCGTAGATAATCTACAGTTTTTGAATATTTATGTTATAAGAAAATAGATGTTTTATCAATTTAAAAAAAGTCTATCAAGACAAAATATAATAAGCGCAGTGTAAATTTAATTGACGAAAATGTCTTACATATAAAAAAAAATATGTATATTTAGAAAAAGAAATATATCTGTCAAAATTATTTAACCAAATACCTAAATTATAAGAATTCGAAACATATATTCACACATTGCAAAAAAAAAACAATATTCTAAAATATTAATAAAAAAAAACTTAAATTTCAAATTTTTTTTATACACGCCGTGTGCAAAGATACGCTTTCTCGACTTTCAAATTCACTTACGTAAATCGTATATGATGCACACGTTACAGACAAAAAAATGAAAAACGATGTGCATGTTAATACTTTCTCGATGTTTTGATTATGAATGCGATTTTAATGTATATCACGAAATGAATGAATCCATAGTAAATGGCTGATATTGCGTTCGAACAGCTTGCAATAGAATATTAACATGGTAATATATGCTGAGAAAGCTTTGCAAAATCTAAAAACGAAATATCATATCTGAACAGCGCGAAACTGAATAAAGAATGTTCCTCTTCATTATAAATATTTTGCGGTAAGTTGACGAATAAAAAACTAGGCTCGCGAAGCGAAGCAATGATACCAGGATGCAAAATGCGATTTGCATGATAAATAGAGCCGATTTTCGCGCTTTACTTCGCGCTCGCTCTTGATTAGCCTTCATTAAAATTGGCCGATCTTCACACGTGCAGTCACAAAAAGGTGAGCACATTCAAAACAAGACAGAAGATGACAACTTGTTTACACTCAATACTTTTTTATTCTTCAAATTTTGCAGTACATTAACAATCTACATAATTTTTTATTAATTATAAGCACCAAGGTAGTCTCGAATTTAAAAAAAAATTCTTATCAAGTATATAAGACTTTAAAACCAATAAAATAAATTTAAAGAATTTGAAACATGCACATTCCAATAAACAATTCTCTAAAATATTAATAATTCTACTAAATTTGATTAAAAAACAACTTCTGTAGCATCACTTTTCCAACCCTTTTTTTCATGATGACAATAAAAAGTTCATTCTTTTATCAGAAAGTATATTTAAGACTGATACATGAAATCACGATTTTGTGCGTCATCGCGGCATCGCGATTTGCTTTATGGTCAGATAAGAAGTGATAGATTCTCCAGAAACCTTGTTGGTGATACCATCATTTTTTTCGGCTAAACATTCGTCCATAAAATTGCAGATGCAGTTAATGTAGGCAGCGCGATTTTTGAACAACATTTTCAGGTGATGCGTGTTCGGGAAGTGCACCAGATGCAGACGCCCGCCCCTTCTGACTCTCTCATACGCGAATGTTTCCACGTCCTAGATACAAAAGAAAAAATGTGTAATAATAGTAAATTTTATAAATATTTATATATTTGGAATTAGATTCTCTTTAGTTGCTATTATGCAGTGCATTAATTAACTTAAGTTTTAACAACAGAAAAAAAATTGTGGTTCATTTATATTTGTTATTTGCTTTCATTATTCAATCGATAGACCTTAATTTTGTTTAAAGACTATTTATAATGAGTTAGTATAATCAGGTAGTGTAGATTGATATCCGAAATTTCTATTTTATTAAATAAAACCTATACGATGTCATATTGCTTATGTAGCAATTACAGTACTACTTACACATGCATAAATGATTACGTCCGCTTCGGAATAAATAATTAATTGGGGCCACAAGTAAGGTTCTTTGATGAGATTCATTGGATTCACTGTTACGATTTTTGCCCCGAACCAATTAACTATGTGCTGTCGATAAAGTATAATAACATACATACATTAAAAATTAATATGGCTTTTAAACTAAAGAAGATGTAATAAATTTTAGAAGAATTATTACCTCGTGTAAAATAATGCATGTATAGAATATTGTATACAGTACGTTTAAAATTAATCTGCATGAATAACCCTTTGAGAGAATATTAGTTGCTCTGTATGTGCTTAATATTCTAGGTGCACCAGGACTACTGTCGAAAATCACACCTTTCACCTGTATAAAATAATAGACATCATAAGTTGAGCTGTAGAAGATATTTTAATTTTAATCAGTTCTGCAGTTTAATGTTCAACGCATTAAGCGATTTTTTTTATTTTACATTTAAAAAATTTCCTTGTTATATTTTAATTCATTACAAATCAGGAGATTACAAAATATTATTTACATTTGTACACATCGTTACCTTGAGTGTCGAACCAGTTTCTTGCATTGCTATACTAATTTGTTGATAAAAAATAGCTCCTCCATTACTGATGACGGCAAAAAATATGGGATGATCATCTAAGCCTTTTTCTGAAATCACCTGAAGTAATTGTCTACTTGCGACAGGCAGTCGATTTCTACGATTAACTACATACTGATAAGGAACTGTGCAGCGCACTGTGATGCAGCTATAATCAATAGAATAAGAAGAAAAAAATAATGTTATATCAATTAATATGAGTTAATTTTTTACCGTAACTAAGAGCATAAACAATTTCTTTACACACCGCGCGTAAAGTGCGTACTGTCCTCTGGGCAAAAAATAGGATACTCAATTTACGCCCCTCATGTAAAAAAATAGTATACGCAGATACCAATTTTGTGGAACCGTTAAATCGACTTAAGTAAGGTAACATTAATACGTCGTTTTTCAGTTGACTTATAGTTATCGAAAGTTAGACAACTGGTAGATATCTTAAGAAGACAGGAAGAAAAAAATAATGATAATGAGTTAATTTTTCACCGAAATTTAGGCCCCTCAAGTAAAAAAATAATGTACGAACCACGGGAGTAAGTATAAAGAATTTCTCAAATCGAATGTTTTCTTTATCTACTATAATTACACGCCAGTAACCGATAAAACAATTAAACAATCCTCGCATTGATATTCAACAAATTATTAAATCTTGTTTAATAGAAATGAAACGCGAACCTTTTCTCGTAAAAGGCGCTAAATTTGCTTAGGCTTTTGTCCTGTGCGCCGGTCCATCCTAACACTACAACCACTGGTCGCATTTTCCCCTCGTAAGCGAGGCTGAACTCGTCGTCCGAATTAACTGGATTCACTTCAGGGTATGTGATTTTACACAACAAACCTTCCTTTTTCCTTGATGCTATGAACAAATTGTAATTCTCGTCTTGACAATTCGAGAATTTTTCTTGCTGTCTGCCGGCCAACACTGTGGACAATTAAGTGACGGCAATAATACAATATTTTCATCATAATTATCCAAGTGTTTTACAGTTACTTTTGACCTTCTAAACGAATTGTTTTATAGATGAAATAATTTCAAGATGGAATGTGCGTATCTGTATAAAAATGAAGGACAATGAAGTTCATTGGAGTTCATTGTCCAATATAGTTTTTATCTCATTCAGTTTCAACAAAAGTACATTTAAGCTCATTACACCGATTTTGAGCATCGTAAAATATTGTCGATCTTCGTTTTCATGCGGATTAAATGAAAATTAAATGAAATTGTCATGACATTTCATGTTGAAAGGATCGTAGAAAACTTCATAAAATAGGGCAACGCACGCGTAAAACCCGACAAATAATTTATCGGATTTTAAAAAAATTGTATATTTTTACACTATTTTATAAAATTGTTTCCTCGGGGTTATCTATTAGTAAACACCATACTATGTACCAGTTGGTACAAAAACTAAGCAGCAATGGAGTTCCGGTAGAAAATGTCCATGTTTAATCCATCTGAATCGGCATACTAATTAAAATTGAGGTACAAAGTTTTATATCTAATAATCATTTCATTTTATTAACTTTTTTATTGATGCTAAACGATGTATTTTATGATTTTGTTAAAATTATAGGATGTTTTGTTGTGTGTGCAATTTTCCATATAAATATAAGTCTATATAAATGCACTTCCATAACTATTTTTATTCTTAATTCATACAGATTCTCATAAATTCAACAAAAATAATAGAAATTTGGAAGTTGTTCAAACATCGACAAAGCATTATAGAATTTATTAATGAATTCGTTTTCACGTGAAAAATAAATAGAATGCACAATTCGAATGTATACTGTACTTACTCGTGAAAAAGCGTTTTAGAGTGGAACGTAGCTTCTTCGACACTAGATAAATACTACAAGAGTGTCTATTCAAAATTGCGCTGTATATATACCAGCATCCCACTGCTCACGTGTATCAGGCAGGTGCACTCTTTTTTTTGTATGCGTAGTCTAATGTAGCACATCTCGCGAGAGTCATCTGTCTGTGTTTTCTAGCGAGCGCAATAAAATAAGCAAAAAAGTTCTCATCTTTATTTAATAGAATAAATCAAATTAATTTAAAATTAAAATTCCATATATATATGAACTTACACCACAATCCGGGGTCTAATAATATGTGTATTCTGGTAAGTATTATAATGGTAAAATTCTTGTTTTTCGCGAATATTTTCAAATTTCTTTTCTTCTTTTTATTTATTGATTTGTTTAGATGTTAAGATGGTTTCCTATAATGATGCGCGGGCTATACTGTTACATTAAAAATTTGTGCTTTTCACAACTCATTTTTAAAATAATCCTACACAACACAGCTACGGAAGAGCTTTTAATAATGAAAAATAAATGCAGTAAGGAAAATTGAAGATGCAAATTAAACAAAAACTATACAGCCACGATGCAATAATTTATTAATTTTATTAGCGCAGAAGAGAAAAAGAAGAAAAATATGCAATTTTTTAAATCAGTTTTAACTCAGACGGTTCACCTGGGGAAAAAAAATAAAAGTCTGAGCAAAGCTCACGTCAATTTTCATTCTCGTTTTATGGGTCATACAATACATGAAAAAATAATTTCAAGATAGCTATTTTTTATTTACAAATAAAGCTTTTAAATACAAAAATCGAAAAATTAATTTTTTCGCTATCCTAAAATTAATTTAGTACTCAGTTGTAAGTATACTTCTATATGATTGTACTGACATTTTAATTATTTAGTATCTTATAAATAACCCCATTTAACAGTTAAATTTATACAATTGTAAATTTTATTTAAATAAACAATAAAATAATAAATTGAAAAAATTGTATAGACGCTTTTCTTTAAATTCATTTGAAATTCTATTTTTAACAAAGAATTCTACTTTACCCGCTGCAAGTCAATTCAGTTTCGAACTGAAATTTTTTTTCAGATGGCAGGGCAGACAACTTCCACGAGAAACATTGAGGACATGGCAGCGGCACGGGGTCGCCATTTCTCTTTCTTACTCGTGAAAAGGTAAAAGACACATGCCGCGTGCGGTTGCTTTGGAAATCGTGAATTTACAATGGCATCTTTATAGTAATTACGCGGAAAAGCTTTGGAATGAAGCACAGAATACTTGTTAACTAATATTATTTATTTATTTTCAGCCGAAGAACCTCCTGGCAAAAATGTCTGACGTCGAAACGTAAGTATTGTCAACAAACCATTTTACCTCAGTATTTCTTTCTTAAAATAATTATTTTTTTTACATTGAAGAAAGTAAATAGTTAAAGTTTGGCCAATTACTATACTCAAAATCATTTTTGTCTTTGGAGTGTATTTACTTAATTAAATATGTTGGTTCGATGACGTGACCATAACCTAAAAGTTTGCGTATTATTTTATTTTTGAAAATAACTTTTTAAATTAAATCTGTTCGATTGGTAGTAATGTCATTTTTAATTTTTGTTACAGCGACGATGTTCCCTCCGCGGTGATCGGAGGAGATCAAATGGATGTTAACACAGCCCTCCAGGAGGTTTTGAAAAATGCCTTGATCCATGGTGGAGTTGTTCATGGTCTTCATGAGGCGGCTAAAGTGCTCGACAAGTAATATTATTTTCAAAATATTTTTTTAACTACAAAGTTTTATTAATGTATAAAGATTTTACTCAAAATGATGATATCTTGGCTCCCTCTACTGAGTCGAACCCAAAAATTTTAAAAATCTTGCTGAGAGAAGCCTTACTGATTATAAATTTTAAAATTATTTGAGTATTTAGTTATGTAGTTTTATTGTAAATTTAAAAAATACAACCATTTCAGGAGGCAAGCCTTGCTGTGCATTTTGGCTGAGAATTGTGACGAACCTATGTACAAAAAGCTTGTTCAAGCCCTGTGCAACGAGCATCAAATTCCTCTTATCAAAGTGGACAACAACAAAAAGTTAGGCGAATGGGCTGGACTTTGCAAGATTGATAATACTGGCAAAGCCAGGAAAGTTGTTGGATGTTCGTGTGTAGTAGTTAAGGTAAGCAACAATTACAATAAGAAGATAATATTTTTTTATAAAAATTTAATAAAGTGAAATTTTGAATGATGATATTTTGGCTCCCTCTACTGAGTCGAACCCAAAAATAAAAAAAACCTTGCTGAGAGAAGCCTTTCTGATAATAAAAAAAATTATGGAATAATAATTTATCAAATCAAAAGTAGTTTACAAACTAAATATATGTTATTTTTGTTTCAGGACTTTGGAGTGGAAACTCCAGCCAAAGATGTCCTTATGGGATATCTGAAACAAAGCTCTGTACATTAGGTATCTTTAATAAAATAATTTGAAAACCAATTTAAAGTTATTTAATTTATTTCACAAATTAATTAGTTATATTTAAAAATTCTAAATTTAGATTTTTTTAAAAATTAATCATCTTGACTGATTTCTTGTTGTGACTTTACAATATTATCACATAGACTTTTGTGATTTGACCAGTCTTTAACTTGGCACTTTCTAAAATAATAAAAAATTTAATTATTTGTTTGGTAATATAAATTTTACAAGAAAGATTTAGTTCTTAAATTATACCTTCCACAATACCAAGCTTCTTTACATTTTGAACATCTTTGCTTTGCTATGTCTTTACATTGAAAACATTTCTTTGATTCGATTATATCTATTTTATCAAAATTGTAAGCTTCACTTAAAATTTGTGCCATATTTTTTATGTAGTCTGTATCTTTTGAAAATAAAGTTTTTGCTTGATGCTCGGCCAATCTTTTCCATCTTTTTTCATATTTTTGAGTAATTGAAGAACTAATCTAAATGATAAAGTTCTAATTAGTGAACAAAATAATTATCAATAATCATGTTAACATAATATATTATTGTAATATTTACTTCTGGAATAACTTCAACATTTATTGGTCTTTGAGAATTGGGAATTTGTGAAGACATACTTAAGTAACTTAACCATCGTCTAAGTTCTATTAATGGTGCTATTTGATCAAGTACATTTTCTTGTAAATATCTCTGCAACTATAAAAATTTCAAATTTATAATAACTTAATTATTGAGGTTTCTTAAGTTAAAAAAAATGAATTCAAACCTTAGATAATTGATTCATTCTAACTTCAGTAATATCATAATATGGTGCACATTTTGGATTTAACAGAAGCTCTCGTAATCCGAACCACACTTGTCCCTCAAATTTACAAACTTTTTGCATATCACATAGTTCTAATTTTTCCCATTTTCCGTTGTAAATAAATATCTCACCTTAAAAGAATGAATAACTAACATGAAGATACAAACAATAGAATTTAGAATATACTTTTACCTTCATTGTTCCTTTTTTTCCATGGTTGAAACTCTATTAATTGAGCAAACAAATACGGAAGATCATTTGTAGCTAACATTCTTGAAAGGGCAGAAAGCGGTAAGTTGTCTGAAAATTCAGCTAAATAACGCAAGATGGAAATACTTCTCATGCCAATGTCAAACTCTATTTTATACTTTTTTTCTGTTAATTCCTCTAAGCACGTTCTAATTAAAAAATTAATATAATGAGTACTTATTTTAAAAAATAATTAACAATGAATATAATTGCTTACGGGCGCATATTGTTTAAATCTTCATTTTTTGAATATAAAAGTTTTGTAAGGTAATGAACAGAATAGTCTATTAAATCAATTATTGAATCATCCATAGTTTCTACACTTTCTGAATGATATAAAACATTTTCAAGTAGTGAAATTGCCATCTCTTCATGATAAAATACACTGAATAAAATAAATGTATTTGTTGGTTCTCCACATTCTTCTATTAATAATGGAAATACCTTTTGTTTCCATATCATTATTTGAATTGACTCATAAATTAAAATTGGTAACTGTTTACATAAATATAAGCAATGAAAATATATAAAACTTTAACATAGGTATTTTAAACGATATTTATGATAATTATTACTCACTTTTCTAAAAGATACAAACCACTCTTTAACACTTTCTTCCCGAAAACCACTAATTTCAAAAATACTTTGCTGATTTAAAAGCATTAATTTTTTATGGTACTCAAACCACCTACAAAGAAATTAGTTTAAAAAATACTTTTTGCCACTAAAGCGTTAATTTAAAAGTAAATATAAATGTATACTCTTTTGTGCCAACATCTTCAAGATCAGTAGTTTTTAAGTGTTCAATGTAAGCTTCTATTTCCCAAGGAGATAAAATGTTTTGAACATTTGTAGACATTCTTGATTGAAGTAGAAGTAGCTACCTCAAAAAAAACTGCATGTAACTAGGCATCCACCATTTGTAAACAAATTTCATGGTTCAACGAGGACGCGCGTGTGTAAGTATACAGATAGAAATAAGCTGGTTTTTTGTAATAAAAAATTAATATACAGAATTCTTTTTTTATTTAAAAAAATTGATAAGGCACTTTTGATGTCTTATAAAAAATTACAAGTAGAAATGTTAAATAGTAAAATAAATCCATAAAAGCGAAATATACTACACAGTTGTATACATAAAAATCACAGTTGTCATACATGAGATGATTCATCTCCATTATCTGCTGCCATGGCTTCACGATTTTCGTATGCCCAAAAACCATGAAATTCAATTAAAATACTAACCATAGTATCACCTTGACCACTGGAATTAAAGGATATTAGTTTATATTTACTTTATTTATTAGTGAATAAAATACAATATATTTAAAATAAATTTAATTTACCAGGATAAAAGGTCCTGAAGAGTAATCTTGTAGGGATCGGCAGGCTTAACCATATCAAATATTTCGTCTTTGACATCCTCAAAACTTACAGGTTCTTGTCCGTGCATAGTCATCTGCTCTTGGATTGCCTAAAACATTCATGTTTTTCAATGTTACTCTAATTCTTTTGAGTGTTATAATTAAAAAAAATATATAATTTATTAGACCTACTCTAAAAAAGTAGTTTAGGCAAAAAGTATCTAAATATCCTTTGTTATTAATATCTAAAATTCGAAATAAGTAGTGTAAACTTTGAGGCTCATGGCGATTTTCCAAAGCAAGTACAAAGTCTAGATACGTTTTATAGTCCATTTCTCCTTCATAAGTTAGACATTCTTGGAAAACTCTTTCAAGAAAAACTCCAGTTAATGTGCCAGTTCCATACCTACTTAAAAAATAATTTTATTACTTATTTTTATTTATTAAAAAAGAAGAAGATTGCGTAAGTTGTTATCTTACCCGGATAATTCTTCTTTATTTAACATCCCATTGTGATCTTTATCTAAATTTAAATATTGACCATATACTTTTAATGCAGATGGTGCTGAAAACCAATTGGCTTCTTGTAAATCTTTTGGTAAATCTTCATCCCGCAATTCCAATAGATCATCCAGAAAACTACATGCTAGAATATCTTGAATTCTTACTCTTCCCGTTCTTAGAGGATCTAAGAAAAACAAAAACTTTCTCACGGCTGTACATACATAAAAAGAATGAAATGATTTTTCTAATCCTTCAAGCTGTGGAAGAGTAGGAATCAATTCCAAAATGTAATTTTCTAAATCCTGTTTGAAATATTTAAAAATTAAATTAAATTTAGGAGAAAATGAAAAATTTAATAACAGTAGATAGATTGTATTTACAGATTCACGGAGGTATCCTTGTCCCGTAACATCATATAGAGACAGACCTATTCTAGTCTGGTGTAGCCAAACTTTCCTCATAACATAATTAAAAAGTGCCATAATACTAATTCGACCATGAGGATCTCCTTGTTGCAATTTAGCAAATACAACAGCGGTAAAATATAAATTGCATTTTGGTCCGGCTAGTTTTCCAACCTTCTTAAAGTCTTCATAGTTTATTAATTGGTCGTCACCTGATATCGGAGGACTGTGGTGTTTATCCAAAAGAACCCACAAAGCTTTTAACTCATTATTATCTAATAGTTGTCGAGATCTTCTCTGTAAAAATAAAGCTCTTGTCTCTTCTCTCAGTTTTTGTGGCAGTATTTCATCTTCTTTAGGAATCTGAAAAATAAATACATTCTGGTTAGTACCTATTACCCATCTAAATATTAAATTATCAAAAGAAAAAAACCATCGTACCTTAAAATAAAACTTAGGTATCACTTTATATGTTTCATCTGTATCTTTTGCATCGGCACCTTTCCACCGATTATAAACTTTTTGAAAGTGCCCATCTTCTTTTCTTTCTCTTTCGTCTGCATTGTCCAACGACTCATTTTCCACTGGAATAAAATTTACATGATATTTATTCTAGTTTGTTTAAACATTTTCACTTGAAGAATAAGTTAAATCTTACGTTTTTTTGTAACAATGCAATTACGAAGTAACTGAGGCTAGTTCCATGACAACAAAGTGTAAAGGTTAGAACTGCGTAAACACTGCAAAACCAGGCATTTTTCCTTCCAAAAACGTTTGGAATTATTGCACCAGAGATCTATCCAACATTTTTTTGTTTATATTTAATTAATTTATTCGTTTATAAAAATGAAATCAATAAAAAAACGCAGTTTTTAACACACTAAGGCACTTCTCATATTAACTGTACATATGGTTTCAACACTCTTAGCTTACTGCAGCTCTCAAGTTACAGTGTTTATATACTTGGAATTTTCCGACGCATGACTCGTCAATCAACGAGAGTATTCAATGGAATTTTCAGTAATTAATTGAAAGAAATTAATCAAAATAATATAACAAAACATTTCACATCAAATAGGAAATAATTTAAATTTCGATTATGCGTCTATATGTAAAATAATTTATATTCCTTAAAAATATATTTAACATTTGTTGTACTATTAAAGAAAACAAATGCTTAATAAAAATTTGGATTTGAAAGAAGGAATCAATTTGGTTTTTTCAGGCAACAGTGAGAATTAATGAATGAATCATTCAAGTATCACATGCCAAATTCAAAGAATTCTGTACGTAGACGTAAGCATACGTAGTAGAGTAAATACACATAGGCATTCATAAAAAAAATAATAATGGACAATACTCACACAGTCGAACTTTTTGCTTTCAAAAATAATTGGTTTTCTAAGTGTCTCGAGGAGTCGAATACTTTTGAAATTATAACTGTCAAAATTAAAATCAAAGGAAATAAAAAATTTTTTGGAAAGACTGTACGTTCGTTTGACAATTTGACAGTTAAATTCGCTAATCCCACAAGGAAACCAATAGCAATGCAGCATTTTGAATATGTTTCGCCCTGCCCCCTTGCGGCAAATTTGACGGCAACGTTGTCAAATTTACTCTTCTTTCAGTCATTTAAAAAATCTGTTATAAGTGCATATTGGTTTTTAAACCATCGTCAGTTTTACAATTGTTCTAATTTATTCTAAACGCATGTTTCTACCAGATAGCATTTTACATAAGAATAGTTTAAAAAATTTCAAGTACGCATTCATTGAGAATGTACGTCTGCATAGGTTAACCAAATTATAAATAACTTTTAAATATGAATTTAATTACACATAATTTTTATACTGCTTTCTCACAGTTAACACTAAAAAAAAATGTCTAAAAATAAAATAATAAAATAAAATTTAAAAATTCACGTTCAACAGTACATATAATTAAGAAACATGATTAATAGTCTCATAAAGCGTAATTACATTTATTCAAGACCTTATCAACTTTGAACCGCAACAAACACGAGACTATCTAGTACCAAAATAACTCAAGTAACAATAGAATTTAACCTCTTAAATCACGAATTAAAAAGATGAAAAAGAAACTACGAA
Organism: Sycophila sp. Sp_5; assembly: GCA_018906775.1. Classification (NCBI taxonomy): domain Eukaryota; kingdom Metazoa; phylum Arthropoda; class Insecta; order Hymenoptera; family Eurytomidae; genus Sycophila; species Sycophila sp. Sp_5. Next base: position 643,403 of record JACCID010000074.1, read on the forward strand.
TAACGTTACGTTCGAAATTCGCGCTTACTGTCGAGTCGCAGTAGGCGCTCGCGGTGGGGAAAAAAAGTCGCGGCAACGTCGCAGAGAAGGGGAGCGCCCGCCAGTAGCGCATAGGCCGCTCGCAGGATCCGCTCGTAGTTCGCACGGACTTTCGGTGGCGGTACGCGCGTACGACGCCTACGAGCGTTTGAAGTTGTTCTCCCCTGCATCCCTGACGGACGGCGGAAAAAAACGAGCGGCCGAATCGTTGGACCATCCAGGATCACGCGAGAAACGCTGGCTGGAACGATGCGCCGCGGGCACGCCGATCAAAACAACCGCGAGGAAATTTGATTTTGCGCGTGTCTCCCCTCCCCCTTACGTCGGTGCGCTCGCGTTTCAAAAACTCAACGGCCGAAATCACATTGGACGCGTCAACGCGAGGCTTCGAGGAGCAGCTGCAGAGGAAGCGCGACTGGCTTGAAAAAGCGGCGAGGAAAACGCGCATCTGGAGCGGCGGGAGAAATAAGTCGAGGAGATAGAGACGAGAACGCGCAGGCTGGCCGTCTTGGAGGAGCGCTAAACAATGGACCCTTTCACGCAGGTAAGCGACTTTACTTTCGTCGTCCGGGTCGGGGATTTATTGCGCTTACGTGCCTCCACGGAGGATGAGGAGGGCGTGCGCCCGCAGTCCGCCTTACCTGCTCCGAAATCCGATTAAGAGTTTCGCTGGTTCAGGATTTTTCGGAGTCGCATACCTGCGGACCCCCAGCAGGCCTCTCTCGTGGACGAATGTGCGCCTAACTTGCCCGCCCCTTCCTCGGCGAATTTTCCGTTACGCTCGTGGCCTAATGATTTTCGTCGTTTTTTTTATTCCGCAAGGGAAAGTGCGCGCACCCCTTGTTAAGTTACTTTCAATCGCGATGCCCTTTTATAGCGGGATACGCGTGGTTACCTTTAATTTAATGTTAATGATTATTTTTGAATGATGCAACGAATAACGTAATAATACACAATAATAATATAATAGCATAACAAAAATAAACTTTTTAACTAAATTTAAAACAAAAAAAAAACACCCTGTATGAATTATTATCATTATTGCTGTTCGTTACCAATATTTAAGACAGAGTTTTTGTGTTTAATTTGAAATAATCTTGGATTATTTAACGATCTTTTTGTTTAATTGCTATTTCTTTTTAATACCCCTGTGTTTAATCTTTAGAACCTCTCTTAGAGAAAGTTTTATGGTTCATTATCCCTCTATTCTTAGAGCAATTATCTAGTCCAGATAATAATGAACCAAAGGTAATTAGTCTTTTATGATTCAAACATCAACTTGTTTTTTGTATTATTTTAAAATAATTTAGTAACTTTTTACAAAGACTTTTGATAGCAATAAAGTAAATATCATTGTTTTATATAATACACAAAAATAATGCAGTTAAAAACTACAATTCCTTTTTTCCTTTTCTTATCTAATCTCAACCCTTTCTTTCTCATCCTGGAATTATGATTCATCTGGATTAATATGTACAGTAATATACTATGAGGACTGAAATGGATACACAGAATCAAATAGAGAAAGTTTTTTAAATAAATGCCCATATTTTTATAAAAATCTATTTATTTTGTATAATAACATTAAAATGAATAGTAATATAAATGAATATACATACATTATTTTAGTTTTTTTGAAGTCATTATTTTTTTATATAATTTTTTTCATTTCACGAAACTATTAAAAAAAATTTACAAAATCAATTTTAAATAGAAATTTGTAGTTAAAATTGTTATTATAATTAACTTGCAGAGAATGTTAGAACGTGCAAAGGCTAGGAGAGAAAAATTAGACACACAATTGTCTAATGCTGGTCATGATATTAAAAGAAGACGCAGTCCACTAAGAGATGCTAATGCTATCTTGTCACAAGTTCCAGGTAATAAATAAAGAATAATTAACATTTCGATACAAAGTTTATAATTATATTAAATTAAAAATTTCAATCTGCAAAAATACTACCTTTCAGAATTAAACATTTTTAAAATATATTTTTATTATTGATCACAATTTGAAGGATTTTAAACAGTTCTTATTTTAAGTTATTACAGAAACTATACCGAAGAAAACAACTGTATCTCCAAATGGTTCTCCTGCAAAAACTACTAGAAGGCTTTCTCCTCCTGCAAGTACAGAAAAAGAAAAAGAGCCCAATAAAGAAAATGGGGATGTACAAGCATCAGTTAGATCTAAATTGCAAAGGCTTGGAAAATTGTATTCGGGTAAGAGAGCAGTAGACTTATATATATCTTGTCTTCAGAACACCCACACAGTTACCTAAAACTGGTTTCTCAGCATCTTAGTATTGGTCTGTGTTCTTACCCTACCTTGTGCTGGCTAACATGAAAGTGAAAGGTCATTCCCTGCTTGAGCCCTTTGTTTACAAACTTCTATTTCAAAATGAATGATTTCTTTCTGATTTATTTTCAAATTAACTTCAAATGTTTAAATCTTTTAATTAATGATTACAATTTACTGTAAATTGATTTTTATTTTGTAAATTCTATTTTAGTAGTACAGAATTTTTTTTATTATATAATTTAGAAAAAAATTTTGTTAAATGTTTATTCAATGCGAAAAATAGATTTATATGATTTTTGTTTCCTCTTATAATTATCAAAAAGTTTATGATGTTAAAATTATTAATGTAATATTTTACATTTACCTGTTTAGACAATGACAGAGAGCTGAGCTCTCCTATTCACAGAACAGAAGAGAAATTTGCGGTAGAAGATGTAAAGGGTAAATCAGCCAAGGCATGTGCCAGATTAAACAGATTACATGCATTGGCATCAGAGATTAACAATTGGGAAGATGATTTGTCACATCCAACCATTGTAAGTTCGATTTACATTAGTAAAAAGTACAAAAATAAGAATTTATATTTTTATACATATATTATGATGAGTTCATGTTCCATGAATATCTTCAATTTAAAATATATTATTTTTAGGTAAAGCATACGGTTAGCAAAGCTGAAAGAGTGCAAGCAAAACTTAATCAACAAATAAAAAATGGATCTGAACCACAACCTCAACCAAGTACAAGTGGATTAAACAATAGAAGCGAAAATAATGCCAAGCCTTTAAAGTGGGATAAATCTCTTTTGGAGAGTCTTGTAAGAATTTAAATTTTGATATTTAATTTCCGCAAAAACGTAGCTTCCCTAGTCCCTGCGCTTTCCTTAACAACGAATATTTAAAAATATGTAACAGCTTGGGTTTTGAAGGATGAGGCTAAATAGATATGTGGTCATCATCAACTCACTGTTGAAAAAATTAAATATGTTTACAGGAAGCACAGGGTTTTAGTCGTTCTAAAAGAAACTCTCGACTAGTGTATGACTTTAACGCTTGTTCTCAGGGATCAAGCTCGAATCAACAGAAGAAGTCACCTATGAAGACACAAAGTAAGTTTACGTCTTCTCCTGCACTCGAGAAAGTCAACGAGAAGGCAACGCGGGACAATAAGAGTGCGTCTTCGAGCCCGTCTACGTCCTCGTACCGCAGCGCAGAAAGCACGAAGACCCCCGAAAAGTCGATCAAAAGTGGTGGTAGCGCTGCCAGTTCTCCAGCTGTTAGTAACACGCGAATGAATTCAAGATTCGGTTATAATGGTTCTCCTAAAAGTAGCTTCGTACAGTCGCCAGGTTCGGTTCTAAGTAAAGCGTCGATGTTCGAGTTGAAGGGCACAACAGTGAAGACCAAGGATCCTGCGGAGATGACCTTGTCCGAAAGAAAAGCACTCTTCGAGAGGAACAAAGGTGAGGCGTTGATTCCAAAAGCTCCGCTGACGATGTCTGTACCAACGAAGAAGTTGCAAGAAAAAGAAAAACCGATTTCTAACGGAGGTAAACTTTTGCTTTATTTTTAACAGATAGTAATTGTACAGCGTAGGAATACATGTTTCAATGTTTCACAAAAATCGTAATCACTTGCAGATTTCTCCGAAAAATTGAAATCAAAATTAGACAAAGGTAAAGCAGTTGAAGCTCAGCGATCAATTTTCGAGCAAGGAATTCGTTCTCAAGAAATGGAAAACAACATTTTACAAAATGTTCAAGCCGAAAGACAACGTGAATTGGATATGCTACGGTCTCGTTTTAATCGTAATCGAGAAATAGTTCAATCAGCTGTTAGTTCAGGTTTCAGAACTAGTGAAAGCAGTGAGGGCAAACCGAATTCTCCTAAAAATTCACCTGTTTGTCCAGTGAAACCTACACCAGCGCCTGTAAATATTTTAAATATTACCTAACAATAACTTAGATTTGATCGATTAATTTGATTTTTAATTTCTATTCAATTTTCATTTAGGAACAAATGGTACCGCCGCCTCCTCCTCCTTTACCAGTTGCTAAAAATTCACCACAAACTAATGCCTCGAGAAATATGAAAAATTCGCCAGTCAAAAGACAAGGTATATTCATTAGAAATCAGGCAATAGATATAACATAATTCAAATAAAATTTAACTATTATTTATTTTTAACAGTTTATGGCAGCCCGCCGAAATTGGAAAGTCAAATTAAGAAAATTGCTGATATAAAACGCATTAAAGTATCACCACCTAAACCTGGCCATATTTATCCAGATCTCACTCGTATCGAATCGAGTTCCACTGAAACTGAAACGGAGTATACCGTAGAGAGTACAGAGGCTGAAACGGCCACTTTGGACGAACCAACAGAAACCGAAACAGAAACTGAAGGAGAATATTACACTCGCGTAAGTTAAAAAATAAAAAATATTTCGATTCTTTCTTTAAGTTTCACTTTAATATCGGCAATGTTATTTACAGAATCGTTTCTACAACGACGATAACAGCGACGATGACGATGATGATATAGGTAATACAAGTCTTGGGCGTAGTATTTTGCAAGCTGTGAGTGAACAAACTGCATTACATAAAAAGGTAAAAAGCAAACACAAGTAGTACCATATTTAGTATCATATTAAGACTGAAAATAATACTGGATTTTCATTACAGAGATCTATTGATCCGGACCCAGACAGTACAACATCAGATATTTCTGTTCTTGATGAAATGGATGAATATCTTGATGAATGTTTAGCTCTTCAAGAAGTTGGGGAAGAAGGACCAACTCCACCAAAATTAAATAAAAACGGAAAGAGTCCATCTGCAGCTTCTCACAGCTTCAAATATACGCATGGGTACATAAATATTTTTTTACTAAACAATAATTTTAAAAAATTTGAATATTATTTAAAATAAAAATAATGATTGTTACTTAGACCGATTTTCCGATCGCCGATCAAAGTTATCTCGCCCGCTTCGTCGCCAAGGCAAAAGGAGCAGTACGTTTTAGACGGAGATCAACACGTGCCATTACTGCACAGCATCAGCCAATACAGAAAACAACAGTCTCAAGTATGTGAAAATAACTCACATTGTAAATTTCACTTATCTTTATAAAAAGAATTTACTATTTACTGTTTTTTTTTTCCAGACTCCAAAAACTCCAGCTCGTATGGTTAGTCGCGTTCCTGATGTTACTGACTCTGGATCATCTGATGATGCATCGGTTGACAGAGAAGCTGTTTTAGTTCAAGACAAAGTTAAAAGACTGCTGGATGATATCCAGAAACAACAAACAATTATTGGTCAAGCGAGTCAAGCTTTAAATTTGTGCAATTCCACTATTGAATTTAGTGGATCCCGAGAACAAGTTGAAGGAGAACGGTTATTGCTAGTTGCAAGTATGTCTTTTTCCTTTATAAAAATGTAGATATTTCTTTTTAATGCAACTTATTAATGCTTATAAATTAAATTTTTAGCTCACAGGAGACAAGCTGCTTTGAACGAGGTTCAACGCTTGAAAGTAGAAGGGACCTTAAGTCCTGCTGTACCTGGGGCACCAGAAGTTCAGGAGAGTGGATCTCTCACAATTTCAGCAATCACATTGCCCCTTAAGCGAGACTTTTACCGTCAAATGGACCATGGTAAGCTGTGCTTTATTTGACAATCTATTTATTATTTTTAAATTCTTCTTAAACTTAGATTTAATTTTTCTTTTCAGATAATTGTATACATTTCGTTTGTCTAATAAGGCATTTAGAAACAGTAATAGCAACTCCAGTGGTTCAAGCTGAGCCTGGTGATTCGTGCTTAAGATTCCCATCCACTTTAAAAATACAGGACTTATACAATGATTTCAAAGTAACAGTTGAAGTTTATAGTTTACAAACACGTGCAGAGATTCTTCCTCACGAAATTAAATACCATATTCACGGTGGAAATAATAGCAGTGGAAGCTCCAATAACAAAAAGGTAAATGTGAATGTAAACCTTTACATGAAAACACTTAGATTTTTCTAAGAGTAGTTTAGGTCTAAATCTACTGCATAGGAAAGTTAAGTTGAAAATCTTTAACAGAATTTATATAATAATTCTTTTATTTTTAGAATGGAGGTAAAACACCGAAAAAACTGAAGCAAGAAAGTAAATTAATAATGCCAAACATTCAAAGTCCTGCTGGCCCGTCTGCTGTTCGAACGACAGCCTTTTCTCTTGCGGGATACGTTATCTTTAGTTTAAAGGAAGTGCATAGGCAACAGTTTACTTTAAACAAGGTAGATTAAACATTATTTTATTATATATTTTTTTAATGTTTTATATTAATTAAATTTTGTTTCCTTTAGGTGCCTTTTTCATCTCCTTTGGAAGGACGCTTACAGATGCATGTATCTTGCGAATTAACCGTTTCAGTGGAACATCACGGTTTCCTAACTATGTTTGAAGATATCTCAGGATTTGGTGCCTGGCATCGAAGATGGTGTTTATTGAAAGGAGACACCTTATCTTACTGGAAATATCCAGACGACGAGAGAAAGAAAACTCCGATTGGAAGCGTTGACTTACAAAGTAATTGTTCAATTAGCCTTTTTGAATGAATCTAATAATTAAATATTGCTCTATATTTATTTAACATTGATTTATTATAATAGCCGTCACCTCAACGAACGTCAATTTGGTTTCTCGAGATATTTGTGCGAGACCTCACACATTCTTGCTGGAGACTTCGAGATCAGCGCAACCTGGAGATAAAGAAAGTCTGGTAATGATTAGGAATGGACCACAAACAACGATTAGGTAGGCTATGACTCGAAAAACTTTGAATTTTATTGTTCTTGATCATAATGTTTGTAAATTGTTATTAACTTATAATTGTTTTTGCAGGCATCTCTTGTCAGCCGACACTAAAGAAGACAGATTAGAGTGGTGTGCTAAATTGAATAAAACTTTGCATTTAATGCAAGTATGGGGGGGTACTTCAACGTAGAAATTTTATAATTTATCACATTGAAAAATATTTTTGTGAATATTAAATTTGTTTCATAGGTATCCGTGTCTAACTGACACAAACATTGATAATGTTTGAACGATTTTAAATGATTGTCTATCCCAGATTGAGATAGCGAAGTAAAATGAATTAGATATTACTATGGTAAAAAATAATGCTACAGAAGCTAATATAAATTGTGGTTACTGTTGAGTTAAAATACTACATCTTATTTTAGAATTATGATATCATTTAATTTTAATAAGATGTAGTTAATTCATAGCTTTATATTAATATAGTATATATTATTAATCCTCATATAATATATTGAGTTAATTAGCTAATTCAAAACGTTTCTGTTTTGTTAAATACAGTACAAATTTCAAAACTTAATGAAAAATCTTGAATTATTGTTTAATTTATATGACAATATAAATTCATTTTCTTATATGCGTTAAACTTTTTTTGAACTAAAAATATCCACAATTTAATAGAAAGTTTTTGTAGATCATTAATACTGTTTAACGATTGATCTTCGATCTAGTGAATAGATGTACTGATGAAAGTAGTATATCCAGGTCGAATTATTGTAAATATATATACGAATAATAATTTTTTTCAATGCATTTTTGTAATATTATAATATATAGATTTATATATCATCGCAGTATTGATACATACGTTTCTGTATGTAAGAGTATGTGTCGTTAGAATTAAAACTATGATTTCTGTATCTATTACTAATATCATCGTTAGTCTTTAACATTTGGATTTTGTTTTTACATCGTATTACTTGTATTAAAGACTCACATTTGGAATATCATTATATATATACTTTTAATAAAAACGACATAAAAAGCATAAAATCGATTTTTTAAATCTTACCAAAAAATTCATTGCTTTTTTTGCCGTACATAAAATAACAACGGTGATAATAAAGGCAATAAAAATGTATTAAACTTGACGTAAAACCTTTGTAAATGAATACAGCATATTTATTTGTCACGTTCTTGTGAAATACAATTGACGTACATAAAAATGATACATGCATTTTTATCTATCAAGTGTAATTCATAAACAAACAATAATACAATATAATATAATGAGTAAACAACTTAAGAAAATAGAACGTCGTTTGAGTATTATGTACGTTTACAATTTTCATTAGAACTATTTACATGTTTCTTTTTCGTAATCATTTTTGTAATTGAACACAATATTTTTATAAATCTACGAATAGAGTAGAATTTTATAGAAAGAAGTAATTAATTGCGATAAGAATGAATTTATGCATCGAGTGGAATTTTGCGCAAACAAGCAATAATTGAATATCAGAAATTTCGAAAAATCAATGTAAAAATTTACCTTATTCACGCACTAGATTTTCATTGAAAATAATTGCATATAGTAGGGAAAGTTTGGCTTTTGACGATATATCCAGAAAAATAACCGACATTTGTATTTGAAAATATCTTCAATTACAAATACGTCATGTAAAAAAAATTTTAAGTGTAAAACAATACTGAGTATAATTTCAAATGCTAACATCAACTTAACAAAACCGATGTTAATCTTCAAAAAGAAATAAAAAATAAACAAGAACTAGAGCAAAAGACTAATTTAAATTAGCAAAAGGAATTGAATTGTCAAAATTGTATAGTATAATACAAACTTGCGCGTCGTCAAAGAAAAAAAAAAGAATCTACCTCATTCCGAAACGCCGCACAGGCGGCGGCGGCGGAGGAGGAAGATCAAGAGCTAGAGATAGGAAATAAAGGAGGCGAGCTAATGAGGAAGCGAAGGCTGGAGATTGCTTGCTTTTCTTTTATTTAAATCGTTAGTTTTAGAGGAGCGTGATCGTCGGATGGAATCCGTCCTTGTCGGCCTTGTAGTCGACCCTGTAGGTTTTGCCGTCGGGGGTCTGGTACTGGAAGCTGCCGGTGACCTCGAGGGCCTCGTCGTCGGTGCCCTGATTCGTGATCACCGCCGTCTCCTCCTTCTTGTGGCCGTCGCTCTGCTCGTAACTGTAGTGGTAACCGTCCACGCCGATGTTGTTGTTCTCTTCCTGCTTCGTGATCGTGATGCTCGCGTACTGCGAGGGCTGCTGCTGGGGCGCCGCCGCGCATGCCACCACCATCAGCGATAACACCAGGACCTACCGAGTTGTCGGCTTTCGTTTACATTTTCATAAGTATAAATTGCGTTCCCGCGTAAAAATATTTAAGTTAGGATAAAGTTTACCCAAAGTTCATGTTTGGCGGTCGTTCATATGAACATGGGCAACGAGACTTTACCGAACTTGTTTCTTATATTTTATAGAAGTTTATAGATGCGTGATATAAACGGATAAATTACCGCCCAAATTATAGAAAATAATTCTTTATTTATTTGTTTTAAATGTTCGTCATGTGAACGTCTTTTAAATTTAAGATAAACTTCATCGGAAGTTTGTATAAAGTATTGCAAAATTATTTATCATTTAGTCTCATTGACTATGTTCATATGAACGATCGCCAAATATGAACTTTTGGTAAACTTTATCCTAGGTTAAATTTTTTTACGCGAGTTTTATTTATGACGTGAGATATTTTAAAATTTTTTTTATTAATTTTTTAGAGAATTTATTAAACGTCGAGAAGCGAATTGGACTGTAGGTATCGAACCTTCTTTGTAACAGCAAAACTTATATTTTCGTTTTTGAATGCAAATTTGAAATTGGAAGCAAGAAAAAACGTTTGATTGAAATGACTCTACCTAATTTACATAATTGAATGTTGCAGTGAGATTCATTCAATTTTTTTTATTTAACATTCTCAAAAATTACTTTGGTATTCTTCGAAAGTAATTTGTATAAGAAATCGATTATTTATAAAGTAATTTCGTGTTTTAATCTTTTGTCGAAATTCATGATCAAAATATGAGAAAAGATATAAATTCGTTAGAAAGTGGGAAGAATCTTTTGATGTATTCTTCAAATTACGTAAGCTTCTTTTCGTTTTTTTTTGTAATTTATTTCATATTTATGTACATCAAATTATTTGTTTCACGAAATACTTACAAGAGTATTTTCATAATTGAACGTGATATTTATAGCAATTGGAAATGAAGTATAGTAGATATTTATAGCAATTGGAAATGAAGTAGTAAATTAAGAAAAGGACATTGTGTAATGAATAAATTTTATTTTCGGAAATTGTGCGGTATAAAAAGTTTTTTATTGAGCTTAAAATTTTACGACCGCAAACTTTTATCGTTAGTGGAAAAAAATCCAGATGCACTTTAGCCTCTTGCGTGAAAATATAAAGACAGGCTAAGCGAAAGGTCAACGCGTATTTTACGATAACGCAATACCTGCACAATGTTCGGTTTTATTTCGAAGTTGCGCATTCGCGTGAAAATGACTTAACTCGTTGACGTGTATTTTATATACGATTTTTAAAATTTTTTATATTTATGCATTCTAAATCCATTTTTAAAACTACTTTTGAAAATTTTTAAGAATCATAATTTTAAAATGACACTGTTTATTTTCTACTCAACCGTAATGTCTATATTGCAGTGATCCGAAAAGTACTTTGTACTTCTTTCTTGTAAAAATATAATTGTTTTATATAATTAAATGTCTGAATGCATTTTCAACGAGTAAATTGAATGTTTCTTTAACTCCATAGAAGAATTATTCTTTTTAATACCAATAAAGTAATCACAGTTGAGTTGCACATAAGACTTCACTTGATTTATAGTGAATATAATGAATTATTTGCGATTTTTTGCTCAAAGCACTATAATATTACGTAAATTAAAAAAGAAATTAAAATTAATCCTATCCGAACTTCAACTACAAAACGTAACGAGCTTTTTCCACCCGAATCGACGTTAGGAGATGGTTAACACATTTAAAATCGTACTCGACTGAACTCCGATAACTACCTCTCGTAAAATATATATATAAAAAAAGGAAAAAAAAATACGTTCTCATAAAATTTTCAAAATAAAAAAAAGAGCGACACCTCGTCCGACAATTCGTCAAAATAAAGAGCCTCCAGGTTTCATCGAACCGCGCGCGCTATATACAAAGAATCTATTGTGGCAGCAACGCCCACGTGTCGTTCACGTGTGCTACCCCTTGAAAAAAAAATCACGTTCTCATCCAAATTTTCAAAATAAAAAAAAGCAACACCCGTCCGATAATTCTGTCAAAATAACGAGCCTCTATAGATTTCATCAACCGCGCGCGCATTTGTATTCAAACAATCTATTGTGACAGCAATGCCCACATGTCGTTCGCGAGTACTACCCCTCGAAAAAAAAATTACGTTCTCATACAAATTTTCAAAATAAAAAAAAAAGAGCGACACCCGTCCGACAATTTCGTCAAAATAATAAGCCTCCAGGTTTCATCAACCGCGCGCGCATCTATATACAAAGAATCTATTGTGGCAGCAACGGCCACGTGTCGTTCGCGAATACTACCCCTCGAAAAAAAAATCACGCTCTCATCCAAATTTTCAAAATAAAAAAAAAGAGCGACACCCGTCCGATAATTCCGTCAAAATAACGAGCTTCCAGGTTTCATCACCCGCGCGAGCATCTACACAAAGAGCCTCTTTGGGAGCGACGCCCACGTGTGAGTGCGCGGTGGTGAACTTTAACTTTCTCCGCCGCCACCTCGCAGCGTTTGACAATTTTACGTAACACCGGTTCGCCCGACGGTGGAAGGAGTCGGGGGGTCGCGGCCAGCGTAATCGATTCGCGATTAAGCGCATTCGCGGAGTCACGATCGAGCGCGAACCCGGAGGCCCCCGCGCCACTTGCCATGTCGGAGCCGCGATTTGACCCGCATAGCGCGCCCCTGTACAACAGATGTATTTCGCGAGATAAACGCGCCGTAAGTACGCGCGCGTCTCCCGTTGGCGTTTCAAACGGATTCCGCGCCTTCGCGAAAAACAAACTTGAGCGAGACGCGATCTGCTTTTAGCGATTGGTTTTACGCTTACGCGGAGGTTTCGTATTGGAGAATTTCAGTTTTTGTAAGGATTTCTCGTGAATTTTTTTCTCTATTCATTTTATACGCGTTTTTTTTTGAGTAATATTTTATAAATGTATTATTTTTGTGATAGAAATTAAAATATAAAACTCTGGAGAATTTTTGTATGCGGAATGTTTAAATACGTGGGGAACGTGGTGAACGTGGGGCTCAATTCATTTTTTTTAGGGTAATATTTTGTAAATAGTTATTTTTGTTATGGAAGCTAGAAGTATGGACAATATTTCGCGAGGAATGTTGAAATGCTTTGGTTATTAATCTTTATTTGGTAGGGGAACGTGGGACTCAATTCATTTTATATGCGTTTTTATTGGGGGTAATATTTTATAAATGTAATATAATTTTTGCTATGGAAGGTAAAATTGTGGACAATATTTCGCGCGGAATGTTTAAATGTCGTCGTAATTAATTTTCATTTGGTAGGGAAATGTGGGTCGGAATTTGCCACCCTCTAAAGTTAGTTTTGTTTCATATATGAAAATTACTTCGGCCAAATAACATGAAAAAAAAAAGGATTTAAAAAAAAAGTAATTTTTGGTTGTATATAGTTAACAGGGATCATCTTCTTTGCCAAAGTGCACTATATTGAAATAGAATTTCCACGTGAAATAATAACAAATCATACCTTGTGCCTCAATTTCCCCTGTTATAATTACAGAAATTTAATTTCGCAATAGTTAATACAATTCTATATTAACTATTGCATAATGTAAGGGAAATTGGGGTACAACCGTTTACCACGTTAAAATTAATTTTATTTTCTACCGTACGAATTTCCTACGAATTTTTATTGAATGCCAATATTTTAACTAATATTTTAACTATGGCCATTCCATTTCCCCCTATTTATCGAAGATTTTAAGAGATTTACTAAGATTGCCTACATTATTTGGTATTATTTATCAATTGAATTTTTATGAATGTAAAATAAATTTGTACATCAAATCGATTACGTACGAGAGGCTTTCTTATCACTCGAGGAGAATGTGTAATAAACAATGCGGAAATACTGTTAATTGACAGAAAAAATAAATTTAACCGCGATTGTAGAGCAGAACTTCCTTTCAATAACAATGCACAAAAAAAATTACAATTTCGTGATGCAACAATGACAACTGCCATACAAGACGTTAAATAAATCGGAGTGCAATTGTTGATGCCAAAGCTTTCACCGATGAAAAGTCCATACAGCTTCCGTAAAAATAATTATCGATCTTCATCTACTCGATGAATAAAACAAAGCAAATAATAACGTTTTGATAGATCGTCGACGATTTTTGAAATCCGGAGAAGCACATTACAGCACCGAGGCACATACAAGACAAGCATAGCCAAGAAGCTCAAATTATTATAAAAAAAAAAAAAAAAAATACGGGCTATAATGGTCGCATCACACGCGTATAGTTATTATCTCTATGGCGCTTCGTCACTCACGGCCGCGATGATGATTACGTAGAGACCCGCGGATAATTTTTCACGGAAAATGCACGCGGAAGAGCCGCGCGCAATCAGCACACACGCACGCCGGGGTTCCGTCACAGCGACGTCCGTCCACTCACACTGGCGCGTCTCTGCGAAGCGTTTAAACGGGCAAACGAAGCGAGCGAAGAGACACGGAGACAAAACCAAATATTTATAGAACAAAGCAAACAAAAAATTTGTTTTTAATAAAAAACGGAGACGCGGACGAGAACGCGAGTGTTTGGAACGCGCGGAGTGTCACCCACCGTCTTCATAGCTGCCGAGGTAATTGAAGTGCGACGACGGAGGACGGAGAGTGCGCAGCGTCTAATACACGTGATGTACCGAGGATGCGCCGGTGCACTTGGCTTTATATAGCGCGCGGCTAATCGGCGCGCCCTCCCCGCCGCGCGGGCCGCGAGGGCGCGAAACCGCCGAGGATGCCCCCTTCTACGACGGGCCGCGGCCCGAGATGCATCCCGATGCACTTTTCGCCGGTTGAATGGAGGCCCGCGCGGTTGTGGCGGCCAGACGCCACGTGTGCGCCGTCGCCCAGTCACGCGGACCTACTCCGGTCGAGGCTGCACGAGGGACGTGCGGGTGGTCACGTTCTTGCCGCCCACGCACTTGCTTCCGGTTGCGACACGGAGAGAAATGTTATAGTAAAAATTACTATATTCCGTAGGAATTATGGGGTATACTCGATCTATGACGATTTTCACTATAAAACATACTAAAAATTCCTATGTACATAGCAAAGATTGCTATTTATACAGTAGAAATTGTTTATACATAAGAATTTTTAGTATTTTTTATAGTAAAAATTTTCATGTGTCGAATATATCACACTGTTCCTATGAAACATAAGAATTTTTACTATAACATTTCTCTCCGTGAAGAGATGAGTAATAAGGACGATGCGCTGATTTTATTTTTTTTTTCCCGCGTAAAAATAATTCCGACTAAAATAAGACAATAAAAAAATTCATCTTTATTATGCCCGGATTTAAGAATTCTTAAGGTTTAAAAAGATTCTCTACATGGAGAGAAATGTTATAGTAAAAATTACTATGTTCCGAAGGAATAATGGGATATACTCGACCTATGATGATTTTTGCTATAAAACACACTAAAAATTTCTATGTACATAGCAATTTCTACTGACTGTCAACTTAGTGCTACTAATAGTGCTACAAAAGTTGCATTTTTTTAAAGAATCACCTATGTAAAGTGAATCATTTTTTATAGAGTTCTAATTAAATTTTAACACATAATTTTTTAAGTGTACGCAACAGTATTATCATTTGAAAGCGACTTTATATTTAATTACTGAAAAAATTTAGACAAGACATTTAAGAATTTTATGAGGAATAAAATTTTTTACAATTTTCATTAGAATACATTAAGACATTAGTTTAACAATTTAATTTAGTCGTGAAATTGAATAAATATTACTTATCACTTGTATACGCACTTAACTGGTTTTTACAAGTCGTCCCTTTGACTTTAAATGCAAATAAAGTCAATTAAAGTGCCTCGTAGAATTCATTTATACACGTGAATTATTTTTACTGCCCGTTCGTGCCGCTCACTTGAGATTTTCATTTCTTCATTACACATTGCCAATGTCCTCGCGCAGTGCATATAGTGTTACCTCAAATTTAACTTTATTGTGATTCTCAGTTACGTAAAATTATCGCTTTTACTCATTTCAATTGACTCGTAATTTTCTTTACATTCCAATTCGCCGATCCAAAAATTGCAAAATAAATTGTTAATTTATTAACAAAAGTAAAGTGCAATACAAACATTGTATGGAAAATAATATTCCCTTTTTAAGTTAAAAAAAAAAATTAGTCATAAGTCAATCTGACTAATTCGTCGATTGCAGTTAGGATAATTAAAGATGAATTCCTTACAGTTCGAATGTGATTTCAATTGTAATTAAGTTGTTTTTGCGAATATTTTTCAAGGATTAATCGTTTTTTCCATTGGAAATCTGACAATTGCAGAAAATCTCAATCACTCATGTTATTTGCGCTGCTCGTTACCTTGTATTTGTTTACGATTGGAACAAAGAATATTTTCATTATCAATAGGATTCTTCGATTGACAAATAACACTATTTTTCATTCCCTAAATCTATTTTTTATTGCAAACTTTCCTTTTTATTTTCTTACCATTTATATAAATTATTTAAAAAAAATGTGTTTATACTACGAGATCCATCTTTTATCTGAAAAACTGGGTAAAATTAATATCAGCTCCTACGGTACAACAATAAAAATAGAAAAAAATTCAAGTTTCTTAAATAATATTCAGTTGGCGTTGCGTGAAATCATCAATCGTAAATAAATCCCTTCAAATGAATAGCTGACAATTTTTTTTTTCACTTTTCTGTTATACCGCCAGTCGCGTCTTCCTCTTGTCCGCGTGAAATAAAATATTGCATTGACGAGGCGGATCATCATCATTTTTTAAAAGTGCATTACGTGTGCCTTTCTCGGCCAGTTATTATTAATCGTTGCATAACTTCGCAAAATCTCGACGAGCCAAGTTCGATCGCTTAAATGAAGAAACGCTCAGGACAACATTCGCTTTGATTATAGATACTAAATTCCACCTGCGAAACTACTTTGTACTTCTGATGGATTTATAAAAAGTCTTTTAATTAATTTTTTGACAAGATACATTTGATCTTCAAGTTTCAAGGCATTCAATTAATTGCAGAGAATCAGTTGAATCAATTTAAAAGAATCTCGTTGCATATATTAATAAAGTAGACAAGTATGCTTATAGAATACTACCCGCGTAAAAATAATTCAGACTAAAATAAGACGATAAAAAGATCTTTTTTAAGATTTAAAAAGATTCTCGATTAACAAGCACCTAAACATCAATTTAAGATCTTTTCGAGATCATTGTTTTAATACAATATTATAATATCAGTTTAATACATATAAATTAAAAAAAAAAATTAAATATAAGACCTTGTTAAGATTAAAACGATTTTTATAAGATTTTATATATAGAAAATTAAAAAAAAAATTGAATATGTTAAACTAATATTAATATTGTATTAAAATAACGATCTCGAAAAGATCTTATATTAATATTCAGATATTTATTAAAAGAGAATCTTTTTGAATCTAAAAAATCTTAAATTCGGACATAATAGAGATGAATCTTTTTATCGTCTTATTTTAGTCTGAATTATTTTTACGCGGGTACCCCTAGCTACCATTCGTTATTTAATTTTTTTTTCGGACACGGTGTCATTTTTTTTTTTAATTACAAACACTTTATTTACGTCCAAAAACGTTTTATCTTTCTTACGGTTCTTCTACTCTCAGTATGCAAATTTGGCGCGAGACAACTAGCCGTACGCCTTCAAAAAAAAACGTAACAAAAAAGTTTAATTTTTTAACGGGGGTCCGTCCGCTTTCCCTTTAATAAATCAAGGAAGTTGGCTTTGGGAGTAATCCCTCGATGACGCGTTGAAAAACCGACGAAGTCCCGTCGTAAAGCGGCACGTACTTTTCAGGAAAGATCTCGGAGGGAACGAGTCAAGAGGTCAATTTGAGCCGTCGTCCAGGCCCTATAGACGCAGCGCCCGAAACGGGCGGTTTCAACAAGATTTACGACGGACGGCCTGCGTCAAGGAGGCGATTATCGCGCGGATAGAAAGTGCACAGTCGCGCGGTTATGCGCGAGGGACGCCCAGCGGCGCTGGAACAAGCACGTTCGCGAAGTATGCTAATACGGGAGGATATTTCGTTGTTTTATGATACGCGTTTTGTAATCGCGACGATATGTTGTATATCGCGAGCTCGAGCCGCTCGCTGATTGTTTTAAAGATACCCTGCCGGAAAAGTTACAGGAGTTATTGTACAGAATATGTTTGTTATGCTCCATTTTGTAAATGCGTTCGTTTTTTTTTTTTGCAATTAAAAATTAAATAACGCGTATTATTTCAATTCAACATTTTTTTTCGTGAATATTTTACGATTATCTGCACTCTGAAAAAACTGCATGAATCTGAATGAGAATGCTGGAAGCAAATTTTATCGTAAACTTTACGGAACTTACATTAAATTTACATTTTTACATTAAATGCTTTTACATATTTACGTTATTCCATTTTTCAATTTTTCAATTCTCATCTTGTTCCCCTATCTATCCCTCTCTGTTTCCGTTATTTTTTTCTGCACCTGTCCTACTGTTATTGGGTATTGAGTGTACTAAAATTTTGGGAATAAGTTATATTCTATCCCCTCTAACTGCTTTCAAATTTGTGTTACATTTTATCGATTCGTTTAGAAGTTAGATTAGCTACAGTTTCCTGCTATTTGCATGGATTATACTATGTCCTGGCTGCGGATTGCGACTCGTCGTCGTCGTTAAATATGATTATTAAGCAGTGTCTTTTATTAAAACGTAATTTATCTAAGTGAACATTTTTTTCAACATTGCAATTTGAGAACACAATTTTTTTTATTTCATTTTATTGACCGATAGTGTCAAATATGTTAAAAAAAAAAAAGATGTGCCGATAATACACTATAGTCATTATATTTATGACCAGTGAAATTAAAAGTAAAAGGAACTGCAGCGGCACTATTTAATTGTAATGTAACTTTGAGAATCTTTGACGAGTGCTTTAATGTCGCATTTAAATGTTTTCTTTTTACAGGTCGAGTGACTTATCTGTCTGCTTTATTGTACGCTATTGTGTGTCAGCGCGCTAGACAATAACGATTTTCTAAGCTTACAGCAATAGTTGTCATGCTCATAGGATCATTAACAATGCTCAATGTTGACTCTTCTAACAATTTCAATGTTAGTTTTAGTCAGTCAACGAAATTGATTATTGAATCCACTTTATTTTGAATTGCATGCTAAGTGTCTTCGTTATTATTATTATGATTGTTTTTGCACTTATACATATAAGTATTGTATAATTTTAACAATTACCCTAATTTACTTAATTAATTTAAATGTAGAACGGTAAACTAAATATTGAGGGATTTCTATAGGTTACAAGAACAAAATTTATTAATTATTCTACTATGTAAGTGGTTATGAAGAATAAGGCATAGAATTCTGTTCCAAATTTTAATAGTATTAAAAGATTTAAAAATAAAATTGAGTGCTACTTGTTAATCGATTCTATTGTTACAGTTTAATTGCTGCACTAGAAACTTTACTTCTGAATTTTATATTTTATTTTAAAAGGGTATTTGACCTTTTAATACTGATAAATAAATAAATTCTTATAACAGTAAAAACAATCAAATGAATACTTTTTTTTCTGTGAAAAGTAAATGTCATAATTAAACTTTTTTTAATCTATAAAATTCTCGCCTGTCGAGTATTTTACATTGATTTGCATAATAGATGGAAAAATGCAACAGCAAAATTCTTTGCTGAAAATAGAATGTGTCGACATTTTGTTGCATGTGTCGTGAACCAACATTTATGTAATAATCCAATGGGCAAGATTACAATTTCGAATTTGTGTCTATATACTATTTTTTCGCATTAATCGTTGTACATGTTGTTATAAAAGTCAATAAATGACCATTCAGTTGTTACATAAATTCCATCCCATTTGTTTTGTTAATCTACCAATTATAGTACGGTTCTCACTTTCTACTGAAATTTCTAGAATGGCAAACTTCCTTGTTTGTACGATTGTGCTGTTTAAATTCCGATGGATTTACAAATTCATTCAAATAAAATATTAGACACTAGTTATGCATTTTTTAAAATACATTTGTATTATTCTATCCTCAATTTATGGTTATAAAATTCATTTGATTACGTAGTGTTTAAATGAAAGATTAATAAATATTAGGCAATTTTCGAAAACTACTTGCACTTTTATTCCTTTAACAATTCATTTAATTTAGCAAAAAGTACGTTCAATCCAAAGTAACTATAAGCTTCATAAAGGTATTACATAAACGATTACCCAATTTTCCAAGTTGATAACTGCCTTAATGAAGAATTTTACATCGTTTATTTTGGTAGTAACTCATAATTCATCATTTCCAAATTAAAAGAAAAAAAAAAGAAATTGCCGCTACAGCAAAGAGTTTCATCGTCGCTGTGAAAATAAGATATTTAAATTCTTCACAGTCAGCGCAGCAATAGATTAGAAAAAAAATAAGATCTTTTTTTTACAGAACTGCTTAATCATTCTCCTCGTGAAAATCTAATGTACATATTTAAATAAAATCCGTCCCTTACTTAAATTGCGTATGATTCTTCTCTTCCATTTTCCACTGGAGCCTCGTATAAAACTAACATTCCAATTTGAAAAATTCCAAGTTGACACATTTCAAGTATCCTTCATCGTAAAATAGCCATTCAGTTTTACAAATAAATTGGAATCCCGTAACTTCTATTATCTCCCAAGCGCCTCGGCATCGGCGTATATTATCATTGGATATCGAATCCCACGTTGTTCTGGCAAAAATAAAAAAATTAAATAAATAATCTATTAGCACTTTCAAATCGACTCTCAGAGATTTAACAAAGTAATTTAATTGTAATTAAACTCTTGTTCAGATATTTAGGATTTATGCATACTCTTGTATGTAATTCAATTTTCTACTTATATTACACTTTTGTTTCTTTTCACCTAATTTTAAGTTAATATTGTAATTTCCAAATGTAACTATAAGGACTTTAGTTGAATTTCATTAAATAAATAAATGAATTCAACGGACTAGAGTCCTTAAAATTACATTTGGAAATTACATTATTCTTAAATTCTTAATTAAATGTAACTTTCAGGACCCTAGTCCGTTGAATTTCATTAAATAAATAAATAAATAAATTCAATGGACTAGAGTCTTAAATTTACATTTAATTAAGAATTTTATTAAATAAATAAATAAATAAATAAATAAAAAAAGGCCACGACTCGTTGACCTGTCAAAAGGAAGCCCGCTGGCGCGCGAAATAATCCGCGAGGAGAGCGGAGAGAGGCGGGTAATACACACGCAGCATCCGCGAATCTTGTCATCCGCGCGTATACGTGTACCAGACGCCGCGGGCGAGAGCCTCGCCTCTCTCTCGCTCTCTAAGCGGCGCATCTTCAAATGGCAAGGTCGTTGGCGCCGCGCAACCCGTTGCGTCAGAGCCCGAGACTTTCTTCGCCGTTGGACCGCCTGGCAAACGTCATAACACGACCAAGGACGAGTGTGCGGCCACCGTGGAAATTGCCCGACGCTTTATGCTTGGGATTCTTTTTTTTTTTTTTCACCTGGAAAAATGTCTTGGCGATCGCAAGCGCGGAGCGATCAATGATTATCTTATTACACCGAAGAAAAAAAGTGTAAATTCTAATTTTTACACAGTAGATTTAAATGTGTAATTGGAAGTTAATTTAACTTTCAGCTGGAAGTGGCTTGTGCGATCGATGATTATTTCATTACACCGAAAGAAAGTAGGCAATTCTAATTTTTACACAGTAGATTTAATTGTGAAATTGGAAGTTAATTTAAGTTTCACTTGGTAAAATGTCTTTTGCGATCGTGAGCGCAAAGCGATCGATAATTCTTTTACCCAGAAAAAAAGTAACTTCTGCTTTTACACAGTATATAATTTAACGTTCCGAATTTTCAATAAAATCTACTTTACATAATTGCCAAATATACTTTTCTATAGAGTAAGATCTACTTTTTTTTTCTTTCGGTGTAGAACTGTCATGGAAGAAGTCATGGTGATTTTGAAAAAAGACACGAGATATTTGCAATTTTTTTATAATAAATATATAATGACACGTGAAACATTTAAAAATCTGCTAGGTTATCATTTAAAAAGTTTGAAAAAAGTTTTATTTTGAATTCGCAAAATTTGGCTTAAAAAAATATTTATTTAATTCTTAATGAATATAACTTTCTTGTTTTTTTATTACAGAAATAAATTGTCATACTTTGTTGGAAGAGGCTGAGTATCCAGGTGACTTTAATAAAAAATACTACTCTTAATAAACAAATATACACTTATCATAGGTAATTGTATAGATATTTTTTTTTTATTTTTTATGAAGATCATTAGACGTTTAAATACTTGTAATAACGGATCTTCAAAGAAAAAAAACTACTTTTCATTACGTAATCTAAACGAGTTTGACTAAATTTAACACTTAATTAATTCTGCTGAAAACATGATATTTCCCAGTATTAACATCTTTTGCATGACCCAATAATCTGTTCGATTCAATTTAAGATTTTTTTTTAAATCTCATTTAATTGATCGACAATGCCATGTGATGTGAATAAAATGATTCTCTCTGATGTTATAATAAATGAACCTTCTGATTATCACGCTAACGACATAATTTCACGTCAGAACATTTCTACAGCACTCGTATTCACCGATGAAAGTGAAATTATGAAACACATTCCGCATTCTAGGAAAGTAACATCGCCGAAACTAAAAGCCCCATCCCGATCTCTCCGCACCAAAAAAAAAAAAAAAAATAGAACGAAAGCCCTCGAAACTGGGCAGTACAGGTACTCAATTAACAAAGGTCGGTTGTCCCAATTCCTGCAAATTTCCTGCGTTATAATTCTCCCCGTGAATGCGGGACCTTCTGCGTGTCCAGGGACCACAGATTGTATAGCTACAGCCATACCCAAAGTTGCGCAACGTCGCAGCTCCGATGCGATACTTGTATACGCGCAGTCAGGCTCTCACGCTAACTTTCGGCGCGAGGACGATCTCGTCGCCGGAGACGAGGCGTGAGCCCCGGGCGGCTTGCGAAAAGGAGACGATTTCGCGATCTGTGCAACCGATCGGCCAGTGAGAGTGGTCGTGCTTTTTCGCGGAAGCCAAAAAATTTTTTTTTTCTCGATATCTTTCTCGACCCGCCATCGGTGCACGACTCCTCTACGATCGATTATCAGTATATAGCTTCGCGCCTGTGGATATACGTAAATCAGATCTGTGGGTATACGTAAGGCAGATGCCTCGGTTCGATCTGTCGGCACCTTTTTTTTTTATTCGCCTCGTAGTTTTCGACGGGGAAAGTGAGATTAGCGCAGATGGATAGGTGAAGCTTCACGATAAAACATTTTGTGTTTTGCGTTAGTTGAAAAATAATTGCACGAAGATTGCGTTTGTTGTACATTCTTCCTTGTATTTTCGTGAACACAAAAAACATAATATTTGCGTGATTTCATAATTTATATACAGAAAAATAATGTTGACGTTGTGTCAGTTCAATTCTAAGCACAAAAATAATGTTTAGAATTCAACGGATTTTTAACAGTGTGGTTTTCCTCGTATAAATACGTTGATTGTGCACCGTCCTCGTACGTTAATTGTCTAATTTTACGCTGCAATTGTATTATTGAAGGGGAATTTGAATTTGAAAAATATAGACTACTTTTCGACAAGTTGTGCATATACGGAAACGAGATTTAAGTATCTTTTTTTTTTTTAATTTTTATACATACTTCTGATGTTCGATTTATAGTACTATTCAATTTTTTTACAATATTTAATTAAAAATAATGGCTATGTTCAATAGTACACACACACACTATATTATAATTCGATTACTGTATATTATCAAAAATGAGCATAAATTATAATGTAATTCATATACTACTTCTACATTAACGTTACATTATATCAGCTTATTTAAATTAATCGTCTTCGTTTATAATAAAATATAAAATCTGTACAACGTATGCTAATGACTCAATCAACAGTTCTTCGGTCAATTAACTTCGAGCACTTCCCGATCTTCCCGTATATATAAGACTTACCTCGTCAAATCACTTCGGCGCTCGCGTTCCCTCGAATAAAATATTTGGGATTTTCTAAACTCGTACGTAAATCCAGCGCCGTTGCGCGAGCCATCGACAAAATTTTTCAACAAACGCGCCGAGGCAAAAAAAAAAGCGCTAATGCGGACTTGCAAAATAAATGTTCGTAACGCAACGACATTCCGCCGCGCAGCTTGCCACTTTCTAATGCATATTCCATTTGGCGCCTCTTCGTCCGTCTTCTCGAGCAGTCGGCGAAAAGCGAGGAGAGGAGAAGGAAAAAAAAATTGCAATTAACCGGAGCTACCGGGATGCGCGGGCAACGATCGATATATGACGAATTAAATCGACGTGGATTGCGTGCCCGTGCACAACTCCGCTCGCTAACGATAGGCCAACGGCGCGTCGAGATCCAATGCTGCAATTATTGGTATTAAGTAATGTGGGCTTCGCTGCGTGGAAATTTATGCGTGCATTCGTATATTTATGATTTTGATCCTAATGTTTCTTTATTTTTTTTTAGTGATAAATGGAAGGTTTGTTTTTCAAGAACAGTTTTTATATGTAAAGTGACAGAACTGCTATTTTAAAATGAAATATATTTTATTTTATAAGTTATGCGTGATATTTAAAATACACTTATTTATGTAAACAAAGATATTAATCAAAATATTCAAATTTTAGTAATAGCCAGCTTAATTATTATCGATTTGTTATTTAAATTTGATGACTTTATGCTTTAAGTATATTATATACATAGAACGACTGTTCGCTTTGTTTTTTAAAAATAATTATTCTATTTGGAATTACTTCATTAACGAGCAGTGAATAGCTTGTACATTTGATCAATATTATGTAATTTATCAATTAAATGTGCTTGAGATATGTATTTCGAAAAATTTTCATTTGTCATAAGTGAAACGAGTGCGGGAATGGTCAGACGGAAATTTCACTTCCTTCAGTATAGAAAATTATATCGCAAATTATATATTTCACTATATTTTGAAGAAATATTAAATTCAACATCGCGTTGTAGAAACAAATTAATTATATTTATTAGAAACTGTCGTATTCATTAAAAATACACTGTCGTTTTTGGCGAAATATTTAATCTCACTGTGACGTTTTAATCTGCTTGTTCCTTCTTAAACGCGGAAATCGTCTTCTCCACTATCCGAAAAAATTGTTTGCATTCTTACGACATAATAATTAGTAATTAATTATTAAGTAAGTAAGTATTATATCTCTCAATTAGTTAATAAATAAATAACAATCAAATCCTCAATAGCCAATTCGCGGATGTTTTATGCTATACCCGATCTCAGTTTTCCAATGGAACTTCGTCACCATTTTTTTTTTCCGATTGCCTAAGAATTACTAAAAAATACTAAATCACATTAAAATTAAATTCCATTCTTCATCGAAGATTTCCAAGATACTGCCTTTCCTGATTATAACTCGTCTTTAGATTTTAATCAAACGCCTATTGCCATTCTCCTACAACTACTTATAACTTTATTCTTTGATATTAACTAATTATTAGGAAATAGTATACGTATGAGATGATTTTATGGAAGAGCCATCACCGTATAAAGAAGCGTAATTTACGATTTAAAAAACAATTTTTTGTATAAAAAATAAATCTTTATTCTTCGATATTTCACTAATTATTAGGAAAAATATATGTATAATTTTTATACAAAAAATTGTTTTTTAAATCGTAAATTACGCTTGTGTATATAGTGATGGCTCTTCCATAAAATCACGCATTAATTAAATGAAACGATTTATATATAATAACGCAATTGTCTTTATCCATTGGTCTCCCTACAAAAAAGGGTACAGCAACCCTCTAAATATGAATAAGTAAAATTCACTTTGAATAAGTGAATACGTAATTATTTGAAGTAAAAAGTCTTCGTCACACGGAAGCCCTTCTACTTCGTATAAGTCTGTATTCACTAATTCAAAGTGATCTTCCCTTATTTATATCTATACACTGAAAAATAATTCGTTAATTTTAAGCAAATGATTTAATTCAATAGTATACTTATCAAATATTTCTTTGAATCAAGTAATTATTTCGTTGAAACTAAATGAATTTATTTGTTTCTAAATAAAATTATTAATTTCAACAAAAAAAATTTGTTTGACTCGCTAAAATATTTAATAAGGACTATTAAAATAAACGTTTGCTTAAAATTAAAAAAAATGTTCTCTCAGTGTACGTAGAATATCTCTAACTTCTAAACGATCAAATACAGAATCTCAATCCTCATAAAAAATCTCAACAATTCCGCCTCTCCGTTCGATTTTGACGAAACGTCACGGTGCATCCTCTGAAAAAAAAAATAAAAAAGATCGGTATCCAGAAGACCGCACGCCGATCCCGGTGACGAGCCGAAGTAAAGGGACTCGTCCTATATACTCGCCTCGCGCGGAATTCCCGCTCTCACTCGTTTTACACACACACACGCGCGCACGCGCAACGATGAATATACCTAAAGGCGAGATAGAAAGGATTCGCCTCGGCGCGACCTAGCGAAGGAGGATGCGCGCGCGCGAGCATCTCCCTTCTCTCTCCAAAGGTCGCGCGAGAGCCTCGGGGCCGCTTCGGGCGATTGTCGCAATGATCCCCGCGCCGCGAGGAGTCCGCGGGTGTCACGACCGGTCAAGTCGCCGGCGAGCCTCACCCGCGCGGATGACAATGACGCGCCACGCGGAGATCGGTAGCCCCGCGAGCGCCTTGCGCCGCGTCTGATCGATCGATTTCATTTTGCAGTTGCGCCATCCTCGCGATTGTTGGACTCTTGCAGTGCATAGCGCGCAGCGTTTTGCCGCGGAGCGAACGCTTGATAAATAATATCTCGGCGCTGCTGTGGTGTAACTCCGTTTGCGCGAAACCGGGTACGCTGCGCGCTTCATTTTCTTTTTCGGAGCCGCTGCTTGCGATCGCTCGGGTGTATGTGTAAGTGTGTTTTATTGGGGAAACCTCGCAGATTTATGGAGTTTGCTTGTGCACTTGCTTATGATGGTTTTGAAATTTTTTTTCTTTTTTTTTGCGGAGTGGTAGATTAGTTGGATATGTAAAGCAGAGTTTTGACGAATGACCCGTAAAGTTTGAATTGCAGGTTTAGCTGACATGGATGACTTATTTCGTTATACTTATATACATATACTTGTCTAAAGTTAATCTAATCGTATTATTTTACACTGAAAAAAAATTGTTAATTTTAAGGAAATGATTTACTTCAATAGCACTTATTAAATATTTCTTTGAATCAAGTAATGATTTCATTAAAACTACATGAATTTATTTGTTTCTAAATAAATTTAGTAGTTACAAAAAAATAGTTTTTTGACTCAATGAAATATTTAATAAGTACTATTGAAATAAATGTTTGCTTAAAATTAAGAAATTTTTTTTCAGTGTAGCGATTGATCGATAGATATGACCAGATCTCGAGATATTAATTACTTTTAGTGTGACAAAGAGCATGTACTTTTAAAAATACAATAAATTGATTTTTATTTTTTTTTAGTTTGCAATATAATTGAATTATTTTGTATATGGAATTTAATAAATGTGTATTATAAATTAAATAATCTGTATTAAAAATTTATAATACAGATTTTTTTAATTCCAAGTGCTTTTTTTAAAATACTAAAACTATTATAATTTTTTTAAAAATCTATAATAGTCTAATTTATCTATAGTTTTTTTTTATATTTGTATCGCTCATTTCTTTAAGACAAAAAAAAAAAAAGAAAATAAAAGTAACGAAAATTCAAAAGTAAAAGCGTGGACAAGGCTGAGAAATTCTTATCTCGACAGCTGCTTTCTTCATTCAAAAGTATTTAATAACATCCGAGATCGCATCTTTGAGATCGTATCGCATTTTCTTAATACGGAGTGCAGCATCCTCTTTAATATACATTTATCCAATTTTTCACGAATTTTATAACGATTAGCAGGCTTTTTCGAAGCTCTCAGTTAAGTTACGTCAAATCTTGAATAAAAGATAAATTCAGCGAGAAACAAAAAAAAAATTGTTGAATAATAGTGGTTAAAACAGTAACAGATAATTTAATTTCAAGTATAATGGTCAATTACGTAGATGAAAAATGTGAACACGAGACCCTCGCGCGCATTTCCGCAAATCGCTGCAACTATTACGTGAGCGGCTAATTATTACGATGCTGCGTGTCGGAGGACCCGTTAAAATTTATACTCCGTGCGAAGTGCGTTCGTGCGGCATCGACTTCGCCTCGCGCGGTGCACAACACTCGCGGCGAATTGAAATATTGTAAAATCCCGGGGAGCGGGCGCCTCGGGATTTTAGCTCCTCTCGGGATTATTTCGCAACTTCGCGTGCGAGGTAATATTGTACGTCATTTTTTAATGAACGAGCTTTGCGCGGCGCTAAAAATTGCACGAGCATTCGATCTTTTTTTTTTCTTCGACGGCTATCCGACAAAAAGCTGGAACAGCTTCTTCGTGTAATTGTTTCTCGAAGATTGACTGTCGCGTTGCGGTGCTTTTTTTTTCACAATTATATACGCTCACGTTGGAATTGGCGGTAATTAACTTTCAACGCAAAAATGTGTAAGGGTTGTCGTGGCAATTTAAAACATTTTTTTTACTTTGTTAAGTAGTGTAGTTACGACGTTTATGATAGTTATTGATAAATGAAAAATGCGTACGAATTGCTACAATTTTTATTTAATTACCCATATCCATCCAATATGAAATAGTGATCGAGTAAAAGAGTTATTTGCTAATATTTTTAAAAAAAAATTTAAGTTCAATTTGAACTTTGAATCAATAATCGACTAAAAGAGTTTTTTACTGACGTTTTTTTTTTTTTTTTAAATTAAGTTCAATTTAAACTCTGAGCCAATAATCTTTATAATGAGGTAAACGGGCAATACGATCCATTCTATTAAATTAATTGATAAATCTAAAAAATTAATATTTTTCATCTGTATTTTTGAAAAATATACTTTTACAGTATGATTTTACTTTTAATTACTGATACACAAGTATTACACTAAGCTGCATACAGTTGATCAAAATTAAAAAACATCGTAAATGTAAAAATTACTTTAGTTCATTAAATAATAAATTATATTTTTGAGTTTTGCAACATTCATTGTATGTCGGTCAAAAGTTCCCTCTTTTAAGCAAAAGTTTCATTTGCTATATATTTTCTTCGTTTAAAAAAATTGCATCGGAATCTACCAATCGAAATCGCCAGTTAATTACGACTTGCATTGATTTTTTTTCAGGCATTGACATTTAATCCAAAGCGACACGACGACCAGCGGTACCTCGACTCGTGTATGCGCTATTACAACAATGGGATGGTCTAATTGCGCGAGCATCGATCTGTGCGCCATAAATCGCGGCGCGAGAGAAGGAAAGTCGTGCGGCAAATCATTGGGCGATGAATAGCCGCGGGCGCCTTTGAGCGGACCACGATTAGATAATGAGCTCGAAACGGAACCACGCGGAATACGCGGAATTTTTAATGGAATTTAAAAGTCAATTAAAAATTAATTATTCAATTTCGCGCCATAATATAGCAGAAAACCTTGAATAATATGATTTCTTCTACATTATTCAAATTTTTGTCATCAAGGTATTGTTACACGAAGTTAAAACTTTATAAAATGATAGATCGTTAGCTAAGGGAGGGCAAGTATCTCTTGGTTTTTCGATATTTCATTTATACTCTTTGTTATAAGTAAATTAAGTGTTATTTTTTCTGCTACATTATGGCGCGAAATTTGAATTTTTAATTTACTGTCGGACTCCGTTAAGCCTCTGATCGCTATTATCTCGCGAGGGAATCGACAGTTATTAAATAATCGTTGCAGTAAAACGTCTCACTTTCACTGTGCGTGTATATGTTGTCTCGCGTGACTTTTCTGTCTCGCTTTGTAATAATCTTCTATAAATTGACCGAAATTTTCACTTCATCTTTATTGTACATTAATCACTACAATTTTTCTTTTTTGTATTGAAAGTATTTCTTTTTTTTTTTGCGACCAGTAATTTATATTTTTTATTTTGTTATATTATCGTTTTTTTATACATTGATTTGCGGTTACGTGAAGTTTTTTCATGCGTTCATCATCAGGGATGCGTTTGAACATCCGCTAACTACGTATTCATCTTTGAAACGTCGGCGGATTGCACTTTCGCTAGACTTATGTAACCATTTGGAGGTGTCAACGAGAATATTTCATTGACTCAATTAAATTTTATTCAGTTGCATGCACGATGAGTTCCTTTTATCCATTAAATTTACAAAGCTGTTTTTTTTTAATTAATAAACATATATTTTGCTAAATTTATAAACAAAATTACTCAATAATACGATATCATCAGTATTTTATAGAATCGTTTTCTAAAAAGTATTTTTCAGTAACTTATTTTCTTAATTAAAGAGAAGGAACCTCACTATACATTCAAAAAAAAGATCGAAAGCACGAGAATACGCAATTACCGTAAGAACGATAAGCACAAGTCGCTGCATACACCCTCTGAGAAAAAAATTAATAATTTTCAATAAATTTTTACTTCGATAGAACTGGTTAAAAATTTCTTTGAGTCAACTAAATATTTCATTAAAACTAAATTAATTAATTTATGTTTTTAAAAAATTTCGTATAGTTTGAAAAAAATAGTGACTTGATTGAAAAAAATAATTACTTGAAATTACTAAGTTGGTCTCCCAGTGTCCATTATATTCTGCACTGCTCTCAAACATAAAAAAAATTAAGTTAGGATAAAGTTTATCCAAAGTTCATGTTTGGCGGTCGTTGATATGAATGTGAGCAATGAGACTAAATAATAAATAATTTTGCAATATTTTATACAATCTTCAGATGAAGTTTTTTTTAAATTTAAAAGACGTTCACATGACGAACGTTAAAAACAAATAAATGTAAAGAATTATTTTCTATAACTTCAGTGGTAATTTACCCGTTTATATCATACAACTATACACAATTCTATTTACGTGGGCTGTCGATCGAAAATTTTCATCGGTCAATTCCTTTCTGAAATTCGTGCCATCCTCAATCCGCGGCAACAATTCAATTAATCCGACAATCCGATCGTGTTCGCGCCTGCAGTATAATGCCCATCTCGAATAAAAATCCGCGGATCTCGAGTTTCTGACAAAGAACATAAAGAGACGTCGCCCCGGCACTGATGGGATCTCGCGACACGTCCGCGCGTTTGATGCATCTCGAAAGCTCCGCGGTGCTTTAAGGCGGCGAAACGTCACTATCCGCCCGACAGTCACGATCCCCGGCGCAGATAAATCGAGTCATACGTTTCATTTAATTTATCGCCGCGGCTCGTTTGAGGAATCTCGCTCGCTTCGGGCGCGCGCGCAACACCTGATACCTCGGTTATTTGGAGTGACGGCGATGCTTATTGCGCAACGCTGCTTAAATTTTGAAAATGATGTGGTGCCTTTAGCGAATCCTTCGCGAGTTTCTTCAACTGCGTATAGGCGGAATGTGTAGATTCATTTTGAGAGGGGCTTGGAAGATTTTTTTTGTGAATAAAATTTGTAGTTATTTTTGAGTTTTATGACATTCTCAAGCGGATTTGCAATTATAATTATATTTTTTTATTTTCTGCGTTAGAAAAATATTTATGCGAATTTACACGTCAGTATAGGAAACATTATTGATAGAGTAGAATATCAATAGCTAAGGTATTATAATTGTTATGCGCATATTTAACAAAAATAAATTTAAAAAATACTATATGTTTTCTAAAAATTTACATCGTACACTTATTTGCATTAATGAACAAGTAGCCTATTCATAATTACGTAATAATTAGTTAATTACATTGTTTTTTTAACGCACATGTAAACAATAATTTAACTGCCGCTCATTATATTATAAATTAATACTTCCTACTGTTTTGTTAAAATACAAGGAACTTGATTATATAATCCAGGCTCACATTTATCGACCACTAATTATTGACATTTTTAAATACTCCTCAAGTGTAAATTATCTTTAATCTTAATAAATTGACGTAATAGACAAATAATTCAAGGTATAATATCTTTTCTAAGTAACTTCTATCTGCAAATAATCTGATGAATCACAAAGTGATATATAGCCCATATGCATAAGGGTAGATTGTGGTACACGATAATATAGACCGTTTAAGCTGCAATACGTGCTTTAATAAATAAGTTTTTAGTAGATGTACTTGATAAGTGGTAAAGAGTTGTAATAAGCACTGAAATGACATGATAAAGAGAAAATAAATATAAAGTTTTGACAGTGCAAAATTTATTTTTATATTTAACTTTTAATATAATAATATTTAAAGTTTTTAAAGAAGTTATATACTTTATAAAGTATCCTAAATCAAATATGCATAAAGGCAAAGTATATAATTTATAAATCAATCAAAAATAAAATTAAATCAATTAAAAAGAAAAATAAATGAATAAATGAAGGACTAACGGTGAAGAAGCACAAATAGGAAAACATAATAATAATTACACAGAGCAGATACTTTTTTAAGAATCTTCACGCGTCATTTCATCTCATCAAAAAACAAAAATTAAATTAATTAAATAAATGATAAATGAATGAATAGGGACTAACGGCGAAGAAGGGCAAGTAAGAAAATATAATAAAAATTACACAGAGCAGATACTTTTTTAAAAAAATTTATTAATCAACGAAATCTAGGCAACAGGGGCTA
Source organism: Sycophila sp. Sp_5 (assembly GCA_018906775.1). NCBI lineage: Eukaryota > Metazoa > Arthropoda > Insecta > Hymenoptera > Eurytomidae > Sycophila > Sycophila sp. Sp_5. Next base: position 675,790 of record JACCID010000074.1, read on the forward strand.
CGGGGAGGTGGGCGCCTTCGGGGTGGAATCCAGTCTCGTCGGCGACGTAGTTGACGGTGTAGGTCTGTCCATCGGCGGCTACGAAGCTGAAGGATCCACGAACGCGGAGGACGGCATCCTCGACACCTCGAGTCTCAACCTGGGCGGATTCATCGCGCCTGGATCCGTCGGACAGTTCGTAGGAGTATTTGTATCCGTCGAGGCCGATGTTGTCGTGGAGGGACTCTTTGAGGACAACGACCTCAGGGCCCTTGGGCGGAAGAAGACCAGCGGCGGCAACAGCCAGGAGGGCGGCGAAAGCAATGATCTGTATTGGAGAATTAAATTTTAATTTACTTAAATGATTAAGATGTATTACCTATTGTTAGAATAAATATTTATCCGAAAATGTGAATAGTTTAGAATTTGTCACTGTTAACATTTTTCAAGTGAATTTCACATTTTCAGATTTAGAGGGTAGCCGAAAATTTTATCTGTGATCGTAAAAAGTTGATTGTAAGTATCGCGTTCTGTCACTTATATACACCGTACAATTTTGAAAATGATTTTGCTTGTATAATTGATCTGAGTAAATTATTTTCTTTTTATATTTTCAGTACATTTTTCTATGTATTCCTTATTTAATAGTGTTATTTTTTTTTATTATAATTTTTATTTTAAATTTTATATATTTCAAAATTGCTGCAAAACGCAGTGTAATAGAATTTTGCTTGGCAAGTTAGCTAATACAATTTTAACGAAAGTGAATTTCGAGTAAATGCAACGTACCGTCTTCATGTTTGATTTGAGGTTTTGGAACTGAAGAGTTCGAAATCGAAGAGAAGCTGAGGACTGAATGTGTCGAATCGTTGGACCACCGGCTATTTTATACCGATTCGTAGCGACTCCTACTACCGAAAATTCTATCTTTAAAGTATCTAATAGAATTTATATTTCAGATACGTAAACGCCCATCTCTTTTGCATTTTTTTCCTTTCTCGAGTTCGGCTATGTTAAATCGCTAGATCTGTTGAGCTTATTGACCTTCGATCGTGCGATCGTCCATTCGCAACTATTTACATGCATAAATTATAGTACATTTGATGTGAGAAAATTTATATAACTATTTTATTTCAAGTTTGCTGAATTTTTTAAATGCACACCGTTTCATTCTGGGTAAAAGTAAGCCATTATATTATACATTCTTTTTAACTCGCATGAGTATGTCTATTAATACAGAAATTCCATAATTGTTAATAAAAAAAATATATTACAGAAAAACATTTATACTTTCATGATAGAATGTAATTAACGATTATAAACACCGTAAGCCTTTAACCGAGTTAGCAAATGGCAATTCCAACGTTTAGATGCCTCATGACTATCACGATTCTTCTATTCAACAATCGGCCAATAGGCACTGTACGAATGCCTTTTACGAGAATAAAATAAATACCTGACAATACCATAATATCGCTATTGAACGTAGCCCATTAAGACTCGCACAATTTTTCAAGAAATAATAAAAAGGCTTCGTTAAATTGCCCGGAATTGAAAAACAATTACAAGAGTCAGCATTGCACTGTCGAGCGACTTTGCAACACTTTGAAAATTGACTTATTAAAAGCTTGAAAGTAATTAAATAATAATTTTCTCATTTTAAAACGAAGTATAACTTCCTTTTTAAGTGAAGAATAGAAAAGATCACATTTGAAAGAACATGTTATCACCAATGTAAATATTTATCCGCGAATAAAATAAAAATTAGATATTTATTTTATTTGTTTATTTACTAATAAATTAACGGACTGAAGAATGCTCAAGAACAAATTAGATATAATAACATAATTATAAACTTAAACTATTCAATGTAAGCTAAAGTTAAAATACAAGTGAAAAAAGAGGTTTTAAGGAGGTCTGAAAATCAATCAAAATTCAAATTTCGCGCCATAATATAGAAGATGAAAAAACAATAAGTTTGCTTTTAAAACAGTGTATAAATGAAATATCGAAATATCACGAGATATTTCCTCTCCTTTAGGTAAGGATTTATCATTTTACAAAGTTCCAAAACAATTCCTTGGTGAGAAAAGCTTGAAAATGGAAAAAAAACATATTTTTCAAGTTTTTTTCATCCAAGTATTTAGTATATTTTAGTATACATATCAATTTGGAACTATGTAAAACGATAAATCGTTACCTAACAGAGGTCAAGTATCTCGTGATTTTTCGATATTTCATTTATACACACTATTTAAAAGCAAATTAATTTTTTTATCGTCTGCTACATCATGGCGCGAAATTTGAATTTTTAATTGAATCCATTAAACTAATAGAGTCAATGGTCTTTAAATTATTAGGCAAAGAATTCCACTATTATATTAAAGATTTGTATGATAAATATAGTGATTATCTTCTATAAAGTAGTTTTTTTCTTCTAATTTCTCCTAAATCAATTAATCTAAAAATTTAGTTAAAGGGTTACAGTAAAAAATGATTTTTATTTAAGTACAATTTGCTTAAATATTTAAGCAAAATTTACTTGACGCTTTGACTTATATCTGCTTTGCTTACTCGAATAAGATACATATTGCTTAAAAAAATCATTATATAATTTGAATTTTTAATTGACTTAAAATCCCTTAAACTAATAGAGTCAATGGTCATTAAATTATTAGGCAAAGAATTCCCCTATTATACTAAAGATTTATATGATAAATATAGTGATTATCTTCTGCAAAGTAGCTTTTTTCTTCTAATTTCTCCTAAATCCATATTCCATATAATCATAGACCCTATAGAAAAGAAAAAAATACTGTTACCGAGCTCAGCCGAGCGAATAAATAGCTTAAGCAAATTGCACCCATTTGAAAACAATTAAAATAGACACCTGTTCGTCGTCGAATAAGTTGCCGCAACGCTTGTCAGTCTTTTGATAGGTAATAAACACCAGCAGACATTCGGATGCATGTACAAATTTCTTTGGTTGCGATAAGCTGGAAAACGATAAAAAAAAATATCCGAGGCGATAGAGATCTGCAAACGGCAAGTCGAAAGGAGCTGCGTTCATCCTTTCTCTGTCTGGTCGCGACAATACGAAGGAGAGTAGTCGCGCGAATGATAAATCATTGCGGGACATCAGACGCGTCCTCCGCGACTCTCGGATTATTATACTCGGACGCAAATATTGGCGAGCCTTCCGCGACTCGTGGCCATTAGAGGGTTGCCCAAGCGCGAAAAATCGAATCCCGAATAAATCTGCGGATGAACTCCTTGCAGGAGCTTATGAAACGTGCCGCGCACGCGTTCGTTGCCTCATCCGCGCGTGCATTAATATTTTTGCAAGATGCTCGTATATCCTTTATATTTTCCGATGAACGAGGTAAAGCCTCGACTTCTGTGTTTTTTTTTTCTCCGCGATTTTTTAATTGCGGGGTGGTTAAAAGTGGTTGGCCTTTTTGAAGTAGGTTAATTCATCGATCATTAGTTATCTTTGTTCGGAAAAACTGTCGTTTCACTTGGCTGTTAACGTTTTTTTTTATTAAATTTTTTGTCCTTTTGTAGAAGGGATTGCATTTAGAACGATTAAAAGATTCTTTAGAAGGCAGTTAATTTGCGAGCACCGCTCTTTTAGAACTCATCGTATCTTCGGCTATCAAGGTTCATTCGCACAATTACGAAAACGAAGAAATAATGCGCAATAATTTTTTTTTTTTAATGTAATTTGACACTTTATAGCGATAATGATTTCATTAGAATCACAGTCACGTGTTTTCCAAATAACGCAATTTCGTTAAACGAGAAAATTGTTCACGATACTGCAAGAGATTGTTTTGCGAGAAAATTATTTCGCCTATAAAAACTAACATTCGCAATTTTTTTTTCAATAAAAATAATATTCTGAATGATTATCGGATCAACGGGGTTTTACGTTCGAGGCGCGTGCGCGAATTTAGACAGGCTAATATCGCAAGCTATTGATATAAGGCATCCATTGTGAATTTAACGTCGATTTAACGTTTAATTATTTTAATAGCATAGCCGCGGGGCGCGATAGTGATACTCCTCCGCCTTCAAACGAAACTTACAGCCGACCGTCGCCACTTCTAATTCAGTCAATCCGCGAAAAAAATCGTCTCCGATCTTTATAGTGGCCATTTTTTCCAATGATTAATTAAGATCCCGAGAGGATCGAGCGTGTCTTTCTCCCTTAAGGCTTTTGCGTATACGAGCCCATAAATAATCGCGATCGAGCGAAACTTTCACGCTGCTCGCCCCAAGGCCGGCGACATTAATATAATAGGCATTTATACGAAAAGTGCGGCGGTCGGTGCTTCTGCAGTGCAGCTGACAAAAGGCGGGAATGCAGAGGGGACGAGCGCGACTTTATCGTTCGCACCGATCGGCAGATCCATCGATCGATCGACGTCGATCGAACTATAAAGTACGCGGCGCTCTCCTTTTTTTTTGCGGGGCTCGGGTTGACGAGGGGAACGATCGACTGACACTCGATCGATGAGTGTATAAAGGCTCTTCTTTGGAGGAGGTGAATATATGTAATCTGTGGGAGGAGAGTCCGGCTACCGAAGTTTGTTCGAGAGACTGCACCGAAAGAAAAAAAAAGTCCGCATAAAAAAATAATAAAATAAGTGATTAATTAAAGATCGAAAAGTGATTTATCAAAATTATGTCACTTTTTAGTAATAATTTCATTTCAAAAGTTTTTTTTTCAAATATTAGAAGATTTTGAGATCACTTTAAGATGTCAACATTTTTTACAAGCTTTGCAGAATCAGTAAAATTGACATTTCTTAAAGTAGATCTTACTTTACATAAAAGTAGATTTGGTTGTTTTGTAAAGCAGATTCTATTTAAAATTCGGAAAGTTAAATTAACTTCCAATTTCATAGTTAAATTTACTGAATAAAAAGTAGAAGTTACTTATTTTTCTTTTCCGGTGTGTTATGTGGATGGAATTATCCACCCGGAGCTGCTTAATTGATATGGCGTCGGGCGATTGTTAATTTTGTTATTTGTGCGTTAGAGGGATAGACTGAAGGTTCATGAATATTTTGGGTATATTTCGAAAGACTTTGAAAGTACGATGGATTTTATTACCTTTTTTTTGCAGGATATTTTTTTGTTTTTTAATTGATTTTGATTTTTTTATAATACTATTAATATTTCATCTATATAAGTGTGAAAATTCGAATCGTTTATGCGTGATGTATTTATAGGTTTATGTATTTATAGAGTCATTTGCATATTTAACGACTTTTCACACATATAATACCTTAGTATTCACATTTTTAAGTGAATTTTAAACATTTTCAAATTTAGAAACTTCATACTAAAGAAATCTTTAAGATTCGTTTTTAAGAAATAAAAAGATATAAATTAAAAATTAAATTTATAGTTTGAAAGAGAAATACCAGCTCCGAAACAATATTTTATCAACGTGGATCTAAAGTGATCTTTACGTTTGTATAATTCTAATTACCTAAAATAAAAATATAAAATAGAATTATTAATAAAATTAACTTATTGCTAGTGAAATTGGTAGTACAATTGAATTAAAGGGTTACAGTAAAAAATGATTTTTATTTAAGTATAATTTGCTTAAATATTTAAGCAAAATTTCCTTGACGATTTGACTTATATCTGCTTTGCTTACTCGAATGAGATAAATACTGCTTAAAAAAATCAGAATATAATTTACTTATTGCATGAGTAAAGTTTATATATGACTACGTTTACATAATTTTTTAAGCAAAGTTTATTTGCTCTTTCATCGGCATATTTCATTCAGCAAAATTTCACTAATCATTTTGCTCAGTGAAAAGAATATGAAATTGCCCATAAGTCAATTCTAATTTTTCTGTTCAACGTAATTTCATAAAAGCAGAATGAAAGCAGCGAGCACATCAAAAGGCCATAGATCCATCCTATTAACACTGATGCATTCATCGTATCCCTTTTTTATTTTTCTAAAGCTGAAAGACTCCTCTCAAGTACAAGATCATAATGCACATTCCAGGAGTGCGAATTCCACGGAGTCCCATCTACATGTGCGGCCGCGCGACTCACCCAGGAATTTTCTAAATCACCTTAGATTGCGCAAACTCGATTTTTCCGGCGCTCGCGACTTTCTTTCGGGCACACGCATGCGATCGCAATCTGCGCCTGTTTATTCGCGCTCGATTGAGTCCCATACACTTAGATCGCCGTCGGCGGTCGTCGCGCGTCAATGAGGCTTCGCTCGGCGAGATGCTATCTGCGCGTCCCCGGGTTATCTGTCATTGTGCGCGATGCAGGATCGTGCCCTCGACTCGCCCATTTTTTTCGCCGATTCATTGCCCCTTTCTATAGAGCCTCTCACGCAACTTTACTTTCTTCTCGCGGAGCGATGCTCTGGGCATCCCGTTCGTATCCGGAATTAAACCTGAACGTGATAAATGATTTTTATTTTTTTTGGTGCGAGATCTTCGATCGAGTTTCGATTTTATCTACGAGTAAACAATTAAATATGCGATAGTCATTTTTATTTGAGAGTCCTCGTGCGAACTGAACGCATTTCTAATCGTTGTTACGAAGAAAGGAAGGAGGTGAGATGATTAAACTTGTATGTCGTCATTAATTGAAGATTTAAAAATAGGTTTGACGTAAAAAAAATTTTGACCTATTTAAATGTATATACAACGAATTATTAGTATATTCTATTGAGTACACCTTTGGTTTAAATTTCCGTTACTATTTTCTTGGGGTCAGATGTAAATAAATGTTATTCCCTTTGCTATTGATAAGTTTGCTTTGACAATTTATGCAGAATTTATATACAATCTTTCAGTTACTTTTAGAATAACTTTTTATTTTTATTTTTATTTTATTTGAAAGTGCACAGATATCAGTTAAACACATCGAATGCACGAGCCTGGAGGTTGAAATTTATAGTCTTTTATTAACAAAGTTTATTAACAAATGCAATTACCAGTTTACCTTGGCTTTTCACGATCCTTTAACTCTCAACATTAGGAAAAGCGTTTTATCAACAGCATTTAATCGTTTAAAACATGAAGTAACTGAAATATCTTTCAATTTTATTTTCCAGCCAATTGCGCAATTTCTATAGTTCACGTCGTTGCATTCATACGGGAAAAACATTGATAATTTTTCGTGATCATGTGGAAATCACTATTTTTCATCTCCATTGATATATTTACATTCGTGATTTTCGTCGAGAAAGAAAAAAAAAGTTGTCTTCAATTCCCGCGAGCAGGTACAGAATAATTTCACGCTGCTAATTAAATTTTATTATTTTAATTCTACAATATAATTTAAATGGTTCTCGTTTGTAACGAGATAATTTCCACATCTTTTTGTTATTTGAAAAAATTGATTAGCATCGCGCTATGAAATAAGCGCCAATTGTAATTACACTGTGATTAGACTATTGGAATGATTTTTTTTTTCGTCATAATTATAAATCTTCTTTGCACTTGTTGCTTCTTGAACAATAAATCAACATGATTTTGCTTGCTTAGAGTGAAAACTGAAATAAAGTAAAATATTGAGTAATTAAAAAAAATAATCTGCCTAATACTTAATTTAAGAGTGAGTACTTAATTAAAAGTGCTTTCATCAAAGAACTTTAATGTAGAATTATTAATATTTATGTGCATTTAAAAAAATTTCCTCTTTTAATTTTTGCTTAATGCAATGAAAAACTTAATGATAGTCTGAAGACAATTAAAGAAATTAACGTTTTTCAAAACAGCTAATTAGTTTGTAGTGTCAAGCATTTTTTAATTTCTACGAGTAATAAATTATTCTGCAAACTAAATAGGTATTACATAATTCTCATATTGACAAACTTAACAATAATTAGGGATTATGCATGAATTTTCTTTTAATTGAAATGAATTTTCTATAATAAACGTTGATTAATTACTATGAACGTTGATCTGTGCGACACCGTAGAAATTATTTAAAGCGGGACATTTGAATATTTTTGTTCATGTTACACCAGCAAAGTAATTGATTTAAAGATGTACTTTACGTCGTGGTTCGAAAACATTGACGAAAATTAATTAAATTACTATTTTGATCCAGCAATTATAATTGCTTACGTCATGACTCCTTTCCTTCTCCACAATGCAACTTATAGTGCAACAAATTCTTTCTCTGTCTGTTTTTAATGAACGCCGCGATCCAGAATTTCGATACCCTCCTAGTCATTCTAATTATCACTTTATTTTTCACTTTACAAAAAGATTTTTTATACAAAAAAGGAAGGAGTAAGAAAGAAATTTTTATTTATTCATTTAAATGTTTGCAAAACTAAGAATGGAGGAATGGACGGATGATACAAAACTTCGCACCAGTTTGCGGGATGTACTTCGGCGAGGTCGTCGAGTAGGGCCGAGACTCGCGGGCTCCATTTGAATAAGTCAAAGGTCTCCTGTCGTGGAGACGGTCATGCTTTCACTAACGCGCTCACCGGCCTTCTTTCTCTTCTCTCGCAAGCTCCGTTCGAAAATCACGCTCACCATTCACTGAATTTTGCTGAAAAAAATTGCAACGCGGAAACGTATAACAAGTACAAGCTCCGTTCGAAAATCGCGCTCTCTGATCGTTGAATTTTCGGTGAAAAAAAATTCGCGACATGAAAACGTGTAGTACGAGCTCCGTTTGAAAAATGCGCTCACCAATCGTTGAATTTTCAGTGAAAAAAAAATGCAACGCAGAGTATTGGCCACAGTGAGTGCAAGCTCCATTCAAAAACCGCGCGCTCTAGTTATTGAATTTTCAATGAAAAAAATATTCGCAGTGCGGAAACGTGTAGTTCAAAAAGCTCAGTTCAAAAAGCGCGTTCTTCGATCACTAAATTTTCAATGGAAAAAAATTGCAACGCGGAGTATTGGCTACAGTGAGTGCAAGCTCCATTCAAAAACCGCGCGCTCTAGTTATTGAATTTTCAATGAAAAAAAAATTCGCAGTGCGGAAACGTGTAGTTCAAAAAGCGCGTTCTTCGATCATTAAATTGTCAATGGAAAAAAAATGCAACGCTGAAATGCATATAGTGAGTGCAAGCTCCATTCAAAAACCGCGCGCGCGCTCCAGTCATTGAATTTTCGGTGAAAAAAAAATCTCAACGCGGAAACGTATAGTACGAGACAATCGCGACTCTCATCTCGCCGCTCTTTTCTCTACTTCTTTTTCTTTCGCATGTATGCACCGCACGTGAAAGTGAATGCAGCTTCTCCTCGAACTTTTCAGCCCCCCTAATTACCGGGGCGACCGAAGCGCGACAATGACGAACGAATCGCCGATCGTTTAAATAAAAGCGCGCGCGAATGACTGGCAATTAAAACCCTTTACCCGCATCGCCGTAAATCTCGTTCTGCGAATGTATCCGTGTGTAATACACATATAGGGTATATATGTACGTGTGGGAGAGTGCACAGAGTCCACGTGGAGTGATTATTTTGTCGCTCGATTCGAGGCGCACTTTGACGAAAATTTTAATGGTAATGAGAATGCCTGGGATGCGCCGCAACGATTGCGCCGCTGCGGGATCGGCGACGATTGCGCAATGCGGATAAATTGTGCGCCGCCGGTTTTGCCGAATGCATCGCTGCAGCCCGTATCGTCGACTCGATCGACCTGTTCGGTAATCGGCTCTCAGACTACCGCGACCGAAATGAAGGTATAATGTGTAATGAGCTGCCGGTGCATAGTCTGGATTATTCACAGCGCGTGTCTTCGAAAAAAGTTCAAGTTGTGTGCTGTTATCGAGTTTTTTTTTTATTTTCGTAGGTTTTTTTTTACTTTAGTGTTTTTTCTTTTAGAGTTTTTCTTATACTTTTTGTTTGTCGTTGATGAGTATCAGTCTGAATTGACTACTGTGCGTGTGTGTGTGTTTTTTTAAGTGTCATAAAGAATAATACATATTTACATATAGAAATTGATCCTTCTTGTGTGATTGATATATGATCACAAATTAAAAAGGATTTATGAGTATCTTTTTATGTTATTTATAGTGAATATTAACGAATAAAAAGACAGACTCGTGTAGTTGAAATTGCATGTAATAAATAAAAAACGTTGATTGCAATATAAAAATAGAGCAACGTTCCATAAAAAATATTAATTTTTTATTTATAGTAATAGTTAAAGGACTAAAAAAGCCTTAATACGTACACACCTATATCAAATAAAAAAAATTATTATAATTATTTTAATACAAAAAACATTTTAAGTTTGTTGGATTAATGCGCGTCGAGGTATTGAAACTCGTAGAGAAATTGTAAAGGATGAAGTTCTGTAAAGTGTACCCAAAATATTTTTACGATTAACTGTCTAAATTCGTCTTAAAATTATGGATATATGTGAAAACTAGATTTCTTTATTTAGAAAACTGATGATTTACGCTTTACGAGTAAATTAAAATTTTGTACACAGATTACAAACAAACATTTCGAACTATATATATAAAAAAGTAGAATCAAGTAAAAAAAAATAATTTTAGTCGACACGATTAGCGTCCAAAAGCAAATCTTGTCAATCATAATTATTCCAACTAGAAATGGGTGTAGTAATTAAGCGACTGGATCATCCTACTGTTCGGCCTTGAATGGGGATCCCCTTGAAACGCGTTGCGTTCTCCCCGATATTATATTAAGCACGTGGATCATAAAAATGCTAAGCGCTCGGAGATGAGCATTCATTAGTAACACTTTGAGAAATTACCAAAGTCCCCCTCCCACCGTCTAATTCCCGAATAAGACAAGGTTCTCACCGCGCGAAGGTCGCGCTTTGCCTCGAGGATGCATCGGACGATCGTAAAAAAATGAGGCTTGCGGCCTTAGGAGCGAATGAAAGTATTTTGACGTCGAAGTGCGCGCGATTACGCGAGAAGGCGGTAAAATCTGAGGAGATTCGGCGATTGCCCAGGGCTACGGCCGGGGATCATCTTTCAGTCGCGTGATCGCGCGGGCCACGAGCTTGCATAGCATAATTTTCCCCTTCGCGTTTCAAGGTGATCGCCGCGGGTATTCAAGTACGTCAGAGGGGTTTATACGGTGAATTAATTGATGCTTTTTGTACACGCGAATTATACTTACATTTTTAATGATTCTGGTAGTCATTTGTGTCAATGTAGTTTAATTATGAGCGTGTCGCCGATGGAAGATTAAATATAGATCTTTTGAAATAATTAATTCGGAATAAAATTAGAATAGTTTTAATAAAAATAATCCTCTGTCTAATGTAATAATAGTATAAATAGACTGCACCATACACTTTTCTTTAAATTGAAAAAAATAAAAATAAAATGTGTTTTTTTTTATTGTATTAATTAAATAAAATGTGTTTTTTCAACCTAAAGAAAAATGTTGCGATGTACGGTGCAGTCTATTTATACTATTATTACATTAAACAGAAGATTACTTTTATTAAAACTATTCTAATTTTATTTCAAAAGATTTATATTTAATCTTGGTGTTTTTTTACAAAAAGTTTTAAATAAATAAAACTGTTTTCTTAGCTCTCGTCAAAATTGCTCTAAACTATTTTTTATTAAATTCTACATCAGCTAAAATTGAACGTATACGTATAAGAAAACTAATGTGAATTCTATTTTAAATCAAATGCCACCCTTGAGAGAAATCTCCTTGCAAGAATTTTTTGTATATTGATTTCCAAAAGGGAAATATAGTTTATTTAATTAGATACACTAATACATGTGTTCTAATTCTTTCTAATGCGTTTAATCCCGCACTTAATTCTGAATATAGTCTGACACTTAAGAAGCTTTTCCTTAATGCAGATTAAGAGATGAAGCGCTCTTAATGTTTGCACAGTATGAAATAATATCCCGTGACATTAACAACGAAGGCCACTGAAGGCAGACTGTTTCCATCATGCACAAATGGCTGATGCATCAATTTGCGCAATTTTTATTGAAACCATACTGATTCTCTGAATGGAAGAGAACTGATCCCAGCGTTTTTCAATAGCGATTCTCGTGTATAGGTTTATCGATGCCCAATCAATTTTAATTCATCATCTTAAGGCTTTCGACACTTGGACTGAGATGCAAAGGCCCTCAGGCACGGATTCCACGCAGCTCTCCGAAAACCATTTGCATTATTTTATGTTTTCGTGTTTTTTGGAATTGTCGTTAAAATTCGGTGGGAGGTCGTTCAATCGGAGACCCATCGGACCAGTGAGTATAAAATGCTGCGAGTCCAAGTTCGTTGCATCAGTTTCAAGTTCCACTTGATCGCTTCTCTGTGCTTCCTCCAGCCAAAAACCAAAACCACTAGTCACCATGAAGACGGTGCGTGTACATTCAGTGATAACACTAAAAATACTTTTTTGCTCTTTTTTAAGGGTTCGTTTGTTTTCGCGTTTTTGCAAAGAAATTGATTTCTGACCACTCCGACCGCATACTTATTACTCATCCATCGATTGTGAAAAAATTTTTAAACCCAGAATCTTAAATCACTGATGGCATCGATTTAAAAATCTTTATCGCGAGCAAAACGATTTCTTAAAACTTCATAGTTTTTGTAGATTGAAAACAGCAGCTTTTTGTAATTAAAAAGTTCTCATCTTAGATAAAAAAAAAATTACAATAGCTTCCTATACAAAATTAGAGTTTGTTAAAATTCACCAGGCTCACGTCTAATACAATTTAATCTACGCCTATTCCGCCTACATTCGAAATGTATAATGCATCCAATAAATTCATCCTACGACAATAACATTGAAAAATTCTCTCCTCAATTTTATAACCAAGCCTTTCCTCCTTGAACAATCATTTTCAATTTCACCCGAAACTACTCCATCGACATTCCGACAAAAAAAAACTGCACAATGGATACTCAAACCAGAAGAAGAGCACACCTTACGCAACCTCATTGTCGAGCAGTCAGAAACGTTTTGTCGCAAAACCTTGCAAAACCGAGGGGGCCTCTTTCGCTAATCTCGCGGCGCGCCGACTTCGTGCAGCAAAAGAATGGTGGATCCGCGGCCGCGCACGGAGGCAAAAAAAAAAGTAATAAGACTGAGAAGCCGAGGCACGTGCGGCCGAACAATGGGCCGGGGTTTCTTAAGGGCTGTCAGTTCGCCGAGGCTAAGCGGCCCTCCGGCCGACTGACGGCGGGTCCACGTGTGTGCGGGCCTCGCGTGCGGAACGTCGAAATCCACGGGCGAACAAAAGATTGGGTCCTGCGGTTGCGCAACTGTGCCTCTCCCTCCGACGATCCTCTTTCGGGCCGCTCGTTATTTGCATAAACGCACCGAAACGGAAAAGTGCCCCGGTGTCCTTTTATTTAATTCGTTGTTTGTCGCTCGCGGAGAATCTTCACGACGTGAAAGTGCGAAACGAAATTTTTTTTAAATTTATTTCGAGCGCATTGTACACGCTGTTTAAAAAAAACGTTAAATTAAATTTAATGGAAATTTTGGCAGCAAATTTCGTCGGCGTACATGAACTATAAAATTTAATTTAATTTACATTATAAAGTTAATGTAAGAACGTAAATTAATCATAATTCATGTACGCCGATGAAATTTGCTTCCCGTATTTGCATTAAAATTCATGCGAAGTTTTTTTTATAGTGTACTTACGCACAAACTTTATTCGACTTCATTGAGGTGAGAAAGCGTTAAGTCCAATTTCATTTGCATAAACGCAGCGGAATGGGAAAATGCACTTTTATTTTTATTTTCATTCGCGGAGAATTTTTATTGATGGGTGCGACGTTATAAAGTGCAAAATGAAATTTTTAAATATTTATTTCGAGTAAATCGTACGACAAATTAAAAGTGATTCGGCTTGATTAAGGCGAGAAAACATTAAATCGTGTTCTTTTTTTTTGCATAAACGCGCCAAAATAGGAAAATGCTCTGATGTTCCTTTATTTATTTATTGTTTTCGTTCGCGGAGAATCTTCACGACATTAAAGTGTGAAATCTTCATTTGCACGACGTTAAAGTGCGAAAAGAAAATGTTGAATATTTATTTCAAATTTTGTTCTTGGAACGCGCAGAAAATAGCGGAGGATGGGTCGGTAGTTGAATACCCGAGGTATCGCATTTAAGGTTTTAAATGAAATTTTCAGCGTTTAAACTAAACTCATGTCCTAACTCAATTTCACTTCATATTTATGCCTGCATATTTTCCCCACTTGATAAAATTGCTCGGAAAGTTGCGGAACGCGGAATTTAAATTAATTCGAATTTAAAGTAAATGCTGCGCTTTATGAAATGCACGATTGTCACGCGCGTATAAACACCAATTACCCGCGCCTCGGATGCCTTGATAAACTTGACGCGTCAAATAGCTGCCCTGCGCAAAAAATTTAAATTCATGCCTTGCACACCACGACTAAATTAATTAAAGTATCCTCTTGAATCGTACGAAAAAAAATTGTGCGCGTTTTTTGATTTAACAAATCTGCCATTGCGTTTAAATTTAAGTAGTTTCCAGAATAAATTTTACTCAAGTTAATAAATAATTAATACCCGCGTCAGATAAAATATCGAGGGCTAAATCTACCTACAATAAAATTACTGTTTATTGTTAATTAAAGTATACATACAAAAATATTTGAAATTATTAAATTTGTACATCGTAACAATAATAATTGCATAAACAGTTTTAGTGAAGTATTCAGTGATTGAAAAAGTTAAATCTAGTATAAATCATTTAAATTCTTGCATTTCAATGATATAAATCATAGTAATTTCTTAGAAACGGAATAAGTTACCGTACTAGAAAAATCGTATCGTAGAGAAGGAGATAATTCAAAATGACTAGATAATACATAGGCTAAGAGAATTTCCTTGGAAAAACTATGGTGAAGCTCCTCGTAAAAAGTGAATATATCGTACTCCAATAGACGATTTTTATACACTGCAAATTTTTATGAAAATATAATAATTCTAGTAATTTTTATCTGAAATAGACTGCCTTTTTAATAGTCAATGAAGCTTCGATATTTGGATTTGAAAAAAAAGCTCTGTAATTTCTGTAAAAAAAAAGTTTTGCCATTTTTACGAAAAAATCAAACTTTTTTAATAAAAATTACAAAGTTTCGATAGAAGTCGAAGAGTCCAGTAAAGAAGTGATTTCCAAAAAAAAATTTTAATGCTTGCCAAACTATCGACTCTCTCAAGTTTAGCCAAGAATTTTTATAGTGAGCTTTTCTGCTCAATTTTTTACGGTAAAATTTTCTCGCAGCACGTCAAGTTCTTCTTCTTCTTTATCGAAAATTCGTGCGGTCAATGTCGATGTCTACCAACTCTCAATAAACAAAAAAAAAATCAATGCGTTTACATTCCTGGATTAAAACGCAATCCCAAAGCTTTTCTGCTCAATTTTTTACGGTAAAATTTTCCCTCAACACGTCAATTTCTTCTTCTTCTTTATCGAAAATTCGTGCGGTCAATGTCGATGTCTACCAACTCTCAATAAACAAAAAAAAATCAATGCGTTTACATTCCTGGATTAAGACGCAATCCCAAAGAATTTTCGCGACGCTCCCGAAATCCCTCGCGAGGCCTGCACGCAACGCGCGGCCAATTCGAATCGGCACGGGCGATCGATCCGCGTCTTGCGCAATGTCGCGGACTCGATCGCGACTCCGTGCCGATCGTTAGACGCGAAAGGAGCACCCAGGGTACATCCATCCCGGGCTGCTGCGTGCGAGCGAGCGAGAGAGAGAGAAAGAGACTGGCGGAGGCGCCTTTTGCGAAAGGAGCGTCTGGCGTCGCGTAAAAACTCGCCGCGGGGTGGTGGTGGTTGCGCAAGCGCCGCGGCTTAATGGATGCGCGCCGACGAAAGTCTTTATCACTTGACTGATTGGATCGCGAGGGACGACGGGCGCCCGATAATTTCGCGCGCCCGCCGCCTGCCGTTATCGCGCTCGCGCCTTTTCCGAATGTCTGATCGCGGCGTCGTTGCGCCGCGAGGGCATCACTTATCCGCGCACGCGTGACTGTACTCCGCGGTGACTCGCGGGATGCTTTTTAAGCGCCGGTCGATGAAAGCTTCGTAAATATTAATCGTTGGTCGATCCTCGTGGACTATAACCGATTGTTGCCGTTGTTTATTTATTTATTGTATTTAGACGTGGAAATAATCTTTACATAATATATTAGAAAAATGTGCAAATTTTACACTGAGAAAAATAATTTGGAAAAGTTATTATCTAGTTTGGGAGCGAGGATGCAGTCTGCATTTATTTATTTATTATTTATAAAAATTCAACGGACAATAAGTCTTTATATAAATGATATAAATGATATAAGATATAAATGAAAATTACAAATTTGATATGTTAAACTTAGAAATAAATCATAAATTTAAATTTTTAGACAATATAAAAATTTATATAAGTAAATTTATCAATTTTTAAACTGTGGAACGTATTTATTTAGTATGTATTATAAATTTTAATAGAATTCTAGTAATATTTACTAGAATTGTAGATACATATTACTAGAATTCCAGGAAAATTTATAATACAGAATAGTAATTTTCTCACTAAATGCAGTCTGTGGCCTCTCAGTGTATAAAATACTATAAAAATGTGCAAATTTTATCAAATCCGCTAAATTATTTAACAAGTATTATGCCATTTTTGCACCATTTTATCGAAATTTAAAACTTAAAAACTCTTTGATAAGTACGTTTATTTATATATAGTGTATAGTTATAGTAAGATTTTATATTACGTAAAATTGATGTGTAATTTGTACAGAATATATATTTATATAGTAGTTCTTTTATAGATTTTCGTTCATACTTTCGTTCATATATCTTTTTCATACTCGCCGTGAAAAAAAAAACTAGCGATGTTTTTATATCTGTCACGTTTTTGTTTTAATGCTGAATAATTATACTTAATGAAAGTAAACGTGTTTTATTAAACGCTCCGCGCAAAATTACGGGACGCCGCATTACGGCGCCGGATAAACGCGCGTAAATTGCCAGATATGGACTTTTCGTCTATTAACTCTTCGATTTGCGCGGTACTCTCGGTTCCCCCGCCAACGTAAAATCCGACGCACATGTAAACGTATTCTATATAGGATGAGCGATGTGACATTCTTACGTCACTACGCGCATCGCGATTGGCCAAGATATTTTGTCGAAAACCCATAAATCGAAAGTGTCTGCCCTCGGGCATTGGATAATCTCGCGGATTAAACTAAAGAAAACGAACGATAGGGAGAAGGTTTTTTGTTCGCATAATCCTAGACTCATTTTTCGATTTCAGATCGTCGCTTTCGCTGCCCTCCTGGCCGTCGCCGTTGCCCTTCCCCAGCGCAGGAGCTCCGGTAGCCCCGCCGAGATCGTCGTGGTGAAGGAGACCCTCCACGACAACATCGGTCTTGATGGTTACAAGTACAACTACGAACTGTCCGACGGTCAGACCCGCGATGAATCCGCTCAGGTGGAGACCCGAGGTGAGGAGGATGCCATCATCCGCGTCCGTGGATCCTTCAGCTTCGTAGCCGCCGATGGACAGACCTACACCGTCAACTACATCGCTGACGAGAATGGATTCCAACCCGAAGGCGCCCATCTGCCCGTAGCCCCTGTTGCCTAGATTTAGTTTATTTAATAAAATTTTTTTACAAAAAGTATCCACTGTTTGTAATCGTTACACCAATTTCTCCTACTACTACCCTATACTTCTTCTTTATCATCGTACACAAAGAAATTCAATTTGAGTAGTATTAGCCGTAATAAAAAACAGAATTTAAAAGCACTAGAGGTGCATTAGATTTTGCTAGTTTAAAAAAAGCGCCTTCGTTCACTCAAATGAAGGGATTTCAACCTTAGGCGACCACTTGTCCGAATCCTAAGTCTGAACTTTAATTAGAGAAATAAATTTTAAATAATATTGAAAAATTTAATTCTAAAAATTAGCTCAAAAAGAAAATTTTCGAAATTTCGATATATTTTGCTCTTAGAATTTGTAAATAGATTTTTATTAAAAATGCAGAGGACGTTTCAGTCATTAGCATCGAGTGTTTCACTTATTCATTTAAATTACAAAAGGTTCTGAGGTCGACGCGCTATTAACCGCGGTTATTCTGCTTAACAGACACCGCCTTGGAGAATTTGGAAAATTTATCCTACTTATTGTCATTATCTTTATTCAAAAGATAATAAATTTTTTATGGTTTTTTTTTGTTTTTAAATAAATTAAGCAAGAGTTCAAACTAAAAAACACTGTAAAAAAAATCATTTCTTCTTTCGAAATTCCCATGCAAGTTTGCTAATAAAAATCTTTTTGTCTCATATATTGCAATAACCAATTGTTGGTATTTAAAACGCATTTATGATCTTCTTTTAAAATAATCGGATCGATCGACTAAGCAACTTTCTAAGGAAGGATAATACAAACTTTAAATTTTGGCAGCAAGAAAAATTGTCTTTAAATAATTCTAAATATATGCTTAGTGTAATAAAAGGAGGCAAAATACGAATCAGTAATCAACAGCTACAAACGAATCGATGATCTTCTTCGGTGAATCCGATGACGCTCAGCCACCATTACTGTAATCTTTCATAATTACTAATTGTCTTCTCCAAGAGAAACTGTGCTTCATCTGTGGGCGTTCATTTTTATTCAGTGAATCATATTTAACAGGATTATTATATATAACATAACCATTCATTATCATTTAAATCACGTATTGTTTCATCTCAGCAGCCTTCCAAAAATATTCCCATTGTCTCCAGATCATTTGCGCCATTAGTACAGGCAAGTGACATCAGTGTTTGATGAATAAAAACCATTGACGACCATTAACCAAGAAATTCGAACAAGCCATCAATAACTAAAAAAATTGTTAAACATCACCGATATACATGTATACAACATACTGAGCGTACCAATCGTGATATACAGGATGAGAAAGGCCCCCAAGGGGTTGAGAAACTCCGGTAGATTTCTCATCAGAATTTTGGCGTGTCACAATTCGTCTGAAAATGCGTACAACATAAAACACGACGAGCTCATCGCAGGTGAATCGGTATATAGTAGCCGCGTCGGTTTACTTTGCGTCATTGTGGCGCGCGCGGCTTATATCTCGGCGGACGCATCTCCGCCACGCCCGCGGGCGGGTCACGCGCTTTCTCCGCCGCGTCCATCGCGGAGGTGACGAAAGCCACAATTTTGGCGCGATTCGCGTAATTTTGATGAAAGCGAACGATAATCTTGATGAGCGGATATTCGCGCCCATTAGCCGGGCGACATGTACTCACCGCGGCGGACTCCTATACGCACCTTCGGCGCCATTTATTTAAGCGCGCAACATTTAAGTGCCGGTGGCAAATTAGCCGGTCATTATACAGCGATAGAATGCATTAAGTAACGCGGGCTTAGAATTTGAAGAAAAAAATAAATTAGTTTTACAAGCGAAGAAGAAAGTATCATGTAAAAATTATTATAGTGAAGATCCTGTGGAAAGGTATTATTATATAGTTTCTCGTAAAAAATTTACTAGTAATATAATTCAATTGCTCAAGAGTCTGCAGAGCACTTTTTTTTTTAAAGTACAGTGTTTAAAAATTAATTTTTCTCTTACGAAAAAAGTGAACGAAGGCGTTGCCCACCATTGAAATTTTAAGAGTCTGCGCACATTCCCTTTTTACACTACTAAAAATTATTTCTTTGTACACGATGATAAAGAACAGATAAGGTATGTAGAAAGTGGGAATGATTGTAAATGGTAATGATACGCAGAATGGATACCTTTTTTGAAAAGCTAATATCGATAATCGCCATAATCATATCATACAAATTTAATGTTTTGTATATAAAAATTGAAAAGTTCGCGTGCGTGCATTCTACCTAATGTAAAAATCACACGGAGAAAAATGTTATACTAAAAATTACTATATTTTTTAGCAATGGAATATATTTTATTTTAAAATTTACAATACGTATATAGTAGAAATTAAAAAAAAATATTTAATTTTTACTGAAACTGTACTCTATATTTTAGAATAATATATAGCAATTTTTTTCATAATACAAGTACATCCTCCAATTGTTAAAAATATAGTAATTTTTAGCACAACATTTTTCTCCCTGCAGGCAACTAATTACATACTCGTATCTTAGCGCCCAACGAGAATCGCGTGTTAAAAGCTACACAATAAAGACCATCAACTTTTTAACAGCGAATACTACTCAAATTGAATTTCTTTGTGTACGATGATAAAGAAGAAGTATAGGGTAGTAGTAGGAGAAATTGGTGTAACGATTTCAAACAGCGGATACTTTTTGTAAAAAAAAATTTATTAAATTAACTAAATCTAGGCAACAGGGGCTACGGGCAGATGGGCACCTTCGGGGTGGAATCCGTTCTCGTCGGCGACGTAGTTGACGGTGTAGGTCTGTCCATCGGCGGCTACGAAGCTGAAGGATCCACGGACGCGGAGGATGGCATCCTCGACACCTCGAGTCTCGACCTGGGCGGATTCCTCGCGCCTGGATCCGTCGGACAGTTCGTAGGAGTACTTGTATCCGTCAAGGCCGATGTTGTCGTGAAGATTCTCGCTAACGACGACGACTTGGTCGTTGGCCGGAAGAACAGCAGCAGCGGCGACGGCCAGGACAGCGGCGAAAGCGATGATCTTTAATTAGAATTTTAAATTTCAATTAAACGAATCTGTTAGACATTATTGCATCTCGAAAATTATTAATATGTCGTTCGTACGATTTAAAAAACAAATAACTCGTGCTTATTGAATTTATTTCATTCTGATAAAAATAATTATTATTGTACACTTATTAATTGTAGGAGTAAATAAATTAATTTTTGTAATTTATTGGAGTGACATTCTTTAAGATACACGTGGTAAAGTATTTTAGTTGTTAAGTAAATTGCAGTAAATAAATTTGCTTTTGATAATTTAAATGGATTTTCTGCGACGCACAATACTAATGGTAGGTAAACTTTTTTTTTATAAAAGAAAGAAAAATCACTAAAATATTGATTTTTTGGTGAATTCGCGGCGGAGCGTAAACAACGATGGTACTATTAAATTAATTTTATTGCACAAGAGAACAAACTTTAATGAGCACTGAGTCCCAGCAAATATAAACGTACCGTCTTCATGTTTGTTTTGGGATTTTGGAACTGAAGAGTTCGGAATCGAAGAGAAGTTGAAAACTGAGTGTGTCGAGTCGTTGGTCCACGGGCTATTTTATACTCGGATCGAAGCGACTCCTCCTACTACCAAAAAAGTATTTCGGATCCTCTTTTTTGCTTCGGGCTACAACACCGCCAACAAAAGCGTTAAAATTTCGACTTTTCTCCGATCTCCGATTATGCGACCGTGTGATATCATCCACGCGATTAATCGAATGCCCATATTTGTCTTTAATTCACTGTTTCAATTTATTTCTTTTTTATTTAAATATTAATGTTTGACACCGTGTAAATCTGAAAATATGAAATTCACTTGGAAAATGTGAATAATGACATTTAATACGTGAAAAGCCTAAGATATTTCAGATAAAATCTGTCACTATTCACATTTTCCGAGTGAATCTCACATTTTCAGATTTAAAGAGCAAAAATATCAAGTTTAGATGCCTCCCGAGACGGTTCAATTTTAATTTCACTAAGAAGCGTTTAAAACAGACAGAAAGCGCTGCAAAACGCATTTTGTGTTAAAATGAGGTGAAATTGGAGAAATGTGCATGTAAATGAGACTGAAAACAGAAGTACGCGTGAGAGAATTGGTGGGATCGAGCACAGTGTCAGCAAGGAGGCACTTATGTAATAATAAAAACGCCTTTTTCTTATCGACCATCGTGATTCTCTTCCTACTACTTAGAAGTACCCCTGGTGTACTGAAATTTAAATGCACTAACTAAAAAAAATTAATAAAAATTAAAATTTCATACAAATTTTGACATTTGATCAAATCTAAAGATTAAAGATGAAAAAAATATCCTACAGAAATAATAAATAAATATAAAAGTAAACCAAATATGATAATGTTTTCAGTATATATCTAAATCTATCGATTCTAGAAAACCAAATCTCATTCAAATCTGCGTGACCCCGAGCTCCGACACTCTCCTTTCAAGTTTGTCCAAGTCTTTTTGAAATTCATTCAATTATTTGAAAAATTTAAAAGTAGTTACGCGATCAACATACACAGGTATACAAACATTTACAAAAAAAATTTCTTTTTTTTTTCTCGTTTTTTTATAAACATATGAGATGTACAACACTTCAGCATTAAAAAATCCGAAACATTTCTCTCGTAACAAAACAAAGCGTTGCCTCAAAGAAAACGACTAAAAAAAAGACTAACTAAATTTATTTTAATCCAGCATTTAGCGGAGAAAAGCGAGAAACAAGTGCGGCCGCAATAAATATGCTGATCCTTTGTGCAGCCCGCGGAGAGCGCACGTATGCGCTCCCGAAGACATTTCTTATCGCGCGCGGCGCAGAAGTGGCATAGAGGCCCCGACGGAGGCAAGAACAACTGCATGCACCAGCAAGAGGGGCCGATAAATAAAAATCAATTCGAAGCTTAAAATCAATGAAAGGGGGGAAAAGCAAGACGGGCGCATGATTTATCGATCCTAAGGAATCCGCACGCGTTACACGTATCTATATGTATATACATATATGTGTAAGATAGGCACTCGCGCGCGCGCGCATCTCGTTGCGCAACCCTTTGGTCCCGTATAAAGGCATAAAGGTGACATCCCGCAGCAAGTTGTAGACAATGGAAGCCTTAAAAATATACAATCCGTGGAATGATATCGCGGAATCATCAATTCCATATATATACATTGCAGAAAATTTGGTGCAAAAAATTCTAAGGACAATTTCTGTATCAATTACTACAAATTTATTCTGCAGGCATTTACTTCAGACAACAACCGCAGAAAATTTTTACAGACAATTTCTACAGAAAATTTCTACAGACAGTTTCTGCAGAACATTTTCTACAAAAAATTCTGCAGAGCATTTTCTACAAAAAAATTCTGCAGAGCATTAACTACAAAAGTTTCTGCAGAGCATTATCTACAAAAAGTTTTGCAAAATATTTTCTGCAAAAAATTCCGCAGAAAAATTTCTGCAATAGATACCACAGAAAGAAAATTATCGGCAGAATTTTCGACAGTGGAATTCGCAGAAATGCTTATCTCGCGGGAGATGAAAAATTTTACGTAAATACACGTAAATGGGGAGCTGTACACCAAGGCTATATATTCAATTGTGAGATTATCGGGATTTTACTTACAACCAATTTCAAATCAGATGGGTGCAGGATTGAGAATCACGTTGACTTTTTAAGCGTAAGCTGCAGATTTTTAAAATATAGTTAAAAATAATACATTCTATCTGTTAGAATTTGAAACTTGCAGGAGGCAAGTTTGAAAGAATCATAGTTTAAAACAGGCGACGGCTTTACTGAAAAACCTCGCTGACTTAAACCATTATGTTTCTTTGAAATAAAAAGGTACAATCCTGAGCGCTTGAAGTTTCACGTTACATTTTAATGCCGGTGAAAAATTATAATGATCGCAGATAGCGGCGACTCTTTCCACTCTCCGTGGTAATGGTATTGAAAATCGTAAGCGATTATGAAATTTCAATTCGTCCTCTTGTATAATCAATTGCGCGATTAACTTTATGTACTTTTACCGAAACGAAAAATTTTATCTCAGGAATCTCGCGCGTTAAATGCACAATCCTGCGTCAGCTGATTTACTCAGGATAGACAGTGATTCACACTGGATGGGAAATAAGTAATGTTACATCCATTTTAATAATGAATCACTGATCGCCGCGAGTTTCAGTTAAGCGCAAACCGATACACACGTGAAATAATACGATAATTGTACAAAGCGTGTATACAAGCCGCGGATTAAAGCTCCTTTCAAAATCGTCGATTAACTCCTTTCGATTCAATCAGCCCATAGCCACGATAAAAAAAAGTAAAACGTACGATGCTCAACACAATCAATGTGACATGCGCGTAAAAGTGAACGTTTTATTTAAGAGAAGAGCATCAGAATTCTGGAGTACACAGATTTTATAGATAGTGTAAGAAATTTTCTTATAGATGATGTCAAAATTTTCGGATCTCATTGATAAACAGTTTCTTGTAATCTGATATGTTAATTTCTTTCGATTATGCTCTTAAAAGTATCATTTCTAATTTGCATAGTCTATTTATCATTAATTCATACGTGCTTCGTTACACAATTCGATTAAATATTTGAAAAAATATCTTTATTATGTAGAATGGAAACCTTGTCACCCTAAAAAAAAGTCACTATAATCCAAAGTTATCGATACTGAAAAACGATGTTTGAAAATGCATTAAAATTCATTAGTATTGATGTAAATTATTAATCTTCATCGTTAATTTCGAATATCGTTAAAACAAATTGACGTTTCTTACCTCGATTAAACTTAATTTATAATTTTTCACATCATATTGTCGCAGAACATTATACAAAAAAGTAAGTATACATATTATGTTAATAAATAAATTATAGACATTTAAAATATCATTACAGCATAATAATGAGCATCTATTGACTTCCTTTACATTTACCCAATAAAAACGTATCCTTCAGTTTCAGTAGAATCCGAGGCCCTCAATTCGGTTTCGGTTCCCAAAAATTCCATTTGTTCTATCAGATACAGAATATTAAAGAATAATAGACAAGTATTTTTTCATTTTCATTCAATTAAAAATTTTAAAGTTCCAAAAAAAACGTATCGATATTTTTTTTATTCTAGTAGAAGGATCCAGTGAAATCTAAAAGAACTTTTCATGAAAAAAATCGAATTCTGGTGCTCCCCTGATGGTTAACGCAGAATAAAACCAACAAATGGTCGTCACAGGATGTGCGAGGACTTGATCCACAGCGATTGAATGAAAAACTAGGTCAATATCGATTAACCAACATTTTTCGACTTCGCTTCCTGGAGCCAAAATCTCTCCAATTCCCGTCGCCGTCGAAGTTCGAATTCCGTCGCATCATCCTCGAGCGAAGGAGAAAGCTGCGAGGAGGATTTTGGGTCACGAGCGATGGAGCCGCGATCTCGAGTGTCATCCCGCGCTGAACGCGCCGCTCGCAGGAACAACCTTGCAACGGACGCATCGACCTTTTTCATCCATTTATTCGATCTCCTTTTTTTTTATTTATTAGTTATTCCTCGTAATCGGTGTTTTTTTCTTCTTTCTTCTTTTTAACCGAAAGAGGCAACGGCGCTAATTGCCTTTAAGGCTTTTTTCAGCGTGAATGAAGCGTCTGCGATTTTAAGAGCCTTGCTGCTCTGTGTTTGCCGATTACGCACCGATTAATGCGAGTGAATTACTCGATAGTAAAATGCCTTTTTCACTCGACGGGATAAAACGAGCTTTGCTTTGTTTTGTAATTTTTAGTTTCGACACTTTCGGTGGGATACGATTTTTACAGTGTGTATAAAATTTTTTTAAAGCAATTGACTTGATGATAGCCTGCTCTAATGTGGTGCGCCGTTGTAGCTGTCAAAACGATTTTAAATATAGGCGCAGTGAGGTCGCCGAGAGGTTGAAAAAAAAAAGTTACGACGGTGCGCATTACGGAGATGTTGACTGGCTTATTTATGGAACAAAATGACTTTCAGGGAAAAAAATTGGTTTGAGTGTTAATAAATTGTTTGGCTACTCTGAGGCTGAGCCCGTCGATTATTATAATTAATAGCGTGTAATTAATTCACCGATGCAGCATCTAAGTTTTTTTTATACTATTTTAAACAAATTACTTACATCTGTCTTTTTCTTTTTTTTTCTGATTGCTTAATAAGTATTAATTTATATTATTTGCTTATTGATCGTTCTAGTTTTTTTGTAGTGTATAAAAGAAAATCGTATTCTTGTTTATTGAAGGAACTTTATAGAAAACGATTTTTAGTAATTTTAAAGAAAATATACTGAAGATTTATTCTTTTAAATATTTGTAGACAAGAATTAATAAATTGCGTAAATTACGCTCGCCTATGCAGGCATAGTAAAATCTTATACGAAAAGGTAATCTCAATTTGAAACTTAATAAGGTTTTCTATTGAACGAAAAATTCTTGACTTGATGAGAATTATTCAGTGACAAAACTATTACAACAGCCAATTACTTCTGAAATTTCATATACCCTATTAAAGTAAGTGGAATGTAACTACTGTATCAAGCCATAATCTCAGTTATTATAATGTTATTTTCCAATGAATAGAAGTGCATTTCTCATGCAAATAGATGCAATTACATACGGATTTTAATTTCATTAATTTTATTACAACGGATGTTATTTCTATTAAAAAAAAAAACTTATAGTTCGTAACAAAAAATGAAAGATTTAAATATGTATACTTAATTTAAAGCTTCAAATTTTTAATTCCAACGAGGACGACTCGGCAACATTTTTATGCGCTTTTAAAAAGGCCTTGCACTCGAATAAAATTAAACTTTCATTTTTAATCTTTGTTTTATTATACAAATTTTATTTTAGTTTATTTTTGTTAAAGGATTAAATAATAACCAGTACTTATGGTACATACAAGTATATTCTAATTATATTCTTCAATAAATAAATAAAGGAATTAATTTGTAACTCCTACTAATAGAACCTGATCGCCAACAATCACTTGCTACACTGAGAGAAAAATTTGTTAATTTCAAGCAAATATTTATTTCAATAGTACTTAATAAATTTTTTATCTAGTCAAAAAATGATTTTTTGAAACTATTAAATTTATTTAGAAACAAAGAAATTCATTTAGTTTTAATGAAATTGTTACTTGATTCAAAGAAATATTTAATAAGTATTATTCAAGTAAATCGTTTCCTTAAAATTCACAATTTCTTTTTCAGTGTATTCTTAATCCTTTTTTTCCCCTCTCATATACAAATGTCGCGCATTACTCTTGCAACCTTCTTCCTACACGAAGAATAGTCAACAAGTGACCCATTCAAGAAAGAAATGATCGCAATAAATTTTTTCTCCGCATCCTAGCTCGGCGGCGCAAGGTCGTCTCCCCGAAACTCCCCATTTCGAACGATGCCTATACGACTCCTTTTACTTCTTTCTCGGGCACGTCTTCGGCCGAAGGTGGGAGTCGTCGGTTTCGCGCGCGCGTAATAACGACTGTGGCCGTAAAATCGCAGCTGCGCGTTTCGCCATCGACGGGGATCCTTCGCCGCAGTCGCCCGGAGATTAGCGCCGCGCGCACCGCCTAATGGATCGTCCTTTTTTTTCCCTCCTTCGTTCAATCCTGCCACGTGCTCTGCTCTCGCATCCTTCGCCCGGAGAGAGGATCCTTTTTGCGCGCATTGCGAAACGAGGGGACGAATCGCGAGGATCGTCGCCGCTGGACGAAGGATATGGCATTGAAGAGGTGCCCATTTAGTATGGACACTCGGGAGCAAAGGAAGCCGAGGCACGTGTGGATTTCCTTTGTTAGTGTATATAGCTAGTCGCGAACATTTGCTCGGCTGTTTGATTTATAGGGGGATTTTATGAGGTTTGGGATGGATCTTCACAAGCACTGATTTTCGACGAAACTTTCACTATAGTTCGATTATTCTTTTTTATTTTACTCGAGCCCTTTTGTAGTCCGCGATGATTTTGAAACTTGTATAGTGGCTGTTTTGAGTGGGAGCTTGATTAGTTTCGAAAAGTGAGCTTAATCTGAGTTCTCGGAGCTTTTGAATATTGTTAAAAATTACTAGTCGTAAACAATAAAATTTTTCTGTTTATATACCTATATGGAGTTTCTTTTTAAATGTTTGAAGTTACTAAGTAAATTTTTCGGAATAAACGCTTATTTTTTATCACACGAATGGAGTGAAGTATTGTAATTTTCACTGTTTTACGTTATAAAGGGGTGAATTTTGTTTGTCAAAATATGTTTTCTGCTTAGGTAATCAGTAATCAGATTTTTGTTCGAAGATTCAAAACGATTTGAAGATATTTATTTAAAAATTATAAAGACGAAGAGTAATTACAGTCCCAAACTATTACACCATTGGATGGATACGTATAATTATTTTGAAACCGATGCAACCAATAATCAAAATGTATCTTCTTTATAAAAATTTCTCTAAATAATAGAAAATACAGTTTTTATATTTTTGTGTAAATCAGTTAATTCATATTCCAAAGCGTTCTAGAAAGAGAAAGTTAATTATGAAAATAATCTTTTATACTTGGGTTTAGGTCTCGAAAAAATTCTTCTTTTAGAAACCTTTTGTCAATTTAAACTCATTTTATATAATAGCCTCTCAGCTCCTCCCCGAGAAACAATAAATTTAAATATCGCCTCGCCTGTACAACCAAGCGAATCAACTTATTTATATTTATTATGCATTTAGTAACTTGTTTTTAAAAAATAAATTTTTCATTTTCAAATAATAAGTATGAAAAATTTTACCTTATGGCCTTGACAAATATGTTGTACAGATATTATATTACAAAAGTGTGCCGTCATTCGATTATTCTACTACTAAAATGTACCGATCTCCTAGTAAATTATTATTAGTTTTTATCGAAACCTCTTCTATTAATTCTTACTGAAAACTTTATAAAAATTCGATGCGATTTGATCAATTATTAATTTCTAACGTATAAAAACCACAAACACTATACACAACGATTAAAAATAAAACATTACAAAATACTACAATTAATTACAATAATACAAAACAATCAATTATCTCACCCCGCAAAAATTCTGCGATCACTCTAGGAACAACAACGAAAGCATGGATCACCATTGCGCCTTGAATACAACGCTGATTGCCTCATTAAAAGCGAGCGTCTCAAGCGAATGTCGAGGTGCGACGAAAAAAAAAAAATAAAAAAAAAAATATCTCATAGCGCATCATCGCGCGATGATGAATTGTGAAGAATTTTCCGCGCGACTCCCCTAACGAGTCGTCGCAATCTATCAGCGATCCTCCCGTAATTGATGGCGCGCGCTTAATCTCCCCCAACTTCTGCCGCGATTCTTCTCGTCGCCCGCGCGCGAGCGTCTGTTACGTCTTGCATTATGCAATTTAATATGCACACCGTAGCCTTCGTGCCTTGGGGCGGGCTTTCCATCGATTGCCTCCTCGCCGCCTCCAGACGACGATTTCAATTCGCCTTCTTTTTCGCGCTCCAGGCGATTTTTCGGAAAGACCACGCGGAGAGAAATTTTATTGCAAAATTTGGTGTGATTCTAGAAAAGAATTGCAATACTTGAATTAATTAAATCGCGGGCTGGATAAATCGAGAAATAAGTAGGTAGATTATGTGTACAGTTTATGTAATCAGGTGTGACTTGTAGTGAGAATTGAATTCTTTTTTTTGTTTCGTTAAATACGCCTGATAAAGTATATTGAAAAATGATCGACACGTATTTTCTCTTTTTTTTCAAATCAAAGTTTTATTTACGCCTTTGTATATGTACACTTTGAAAAATTTGTTAATTTTAATAAGACTTATTTAATAGTTTATTCAGTCAAAAATATATTTTTTTGAAACTACGAAATTTACTAAGTTTTAATGAAACCATTACTTGATTCAAAGAAATACTTAATGAGTACTATTGAAGTAAATCATTTCCTTAAAATTAACAAATTTTTTTTTAGTGTATGTTAAAATTACTGCGGGACGTGACTATCGTCATAATTCCTATTGATTTTTATATGTATATTGTTGTTAATGTACATTAAATTATAAGAAATCATTTCTCACGCAAGGACGCAATTATATTTACTATAAATCTGATTACTTTTTTCGTTTGACTGATTTGTGACTGATCCAGTAGTCATAAGATTGTAATTTTTTTTTCAAGAAAATTTCTCCCCGTGTAAAATTAGAAAGGTCGAACCTGAAAAAAGAAAAATTCATTAAGGATACACGTGACACTTTGTAGCTTTTGATCGAAAAACGACGCGATTATACGATGGCTGCGGGTAGTTTTCTACTACTTATCGACGCTGAAAAAAAAAGAACAACATGTCTTGAGTAATTCATAATTAAACGATGTGACGCAGGGATTTGTGCAAAATTATGGCTTTTCAAACACACTTGGAGGTAGGCAAGAATTTAATGAAACAAATTTTGCAGGCGTATTATACAATTTTGCAGTTTCTAATGCGCGCGTATGTAATCATTGAATTATTAAAAAAAATATTACGTGCGATTACATATATTGAATAATAGTAATTGCGTAGATGCAAATTTTAATTTACACTTTTTTTAATCTATGGAAAATTAAAAAAAAAAAGATTCGTGCTCGAACATATCAGCCACAAAAATGTAAAATATGCAGTTGCACCGAGTCCGGAGGAAAAAAAAGGTTTGAAAAATTATTTGAAAGATGCAGGTGTGGTCTTAGTATGAGTGTACGCAATGCTAAGTATCTCCTCCGAGTGCTCTGACCACAAAGGAGACTAGAATTGTGAGTTGCAAAAAAAAGAAGATGCCAAGAATGTAAATACTTGAACAAAAAAATGGATGACAAGCTATGGTGAGAGTTGATTACGAAGTTGTTTACATATATGTATATTATGAAGCAATAAGGAAAAATTGAAATTAAGTTTAAATTGTACGGGGTCACTGCGAGGCAGAAAGTAACGTGAACGAATGTACATGATTTTGAACAATTAAAATCTAATATTTATTTTCCATTAAATATAATGATGTTAACATGTGTCTTTCGTCTAAGTCATATGTCCTTATAAAGTATAATATCTAAGAGAAAAAACAAACTTTTTTTAATACTTTTTGACTACGTTAATTATGCATACTGCTATTATATTTATATCAAACTTCGATCAAGCATAATCTGTAATTGTTATTTACAAATATTATTTATAATTTATAATTGCAATATTTTTCTTTTATATACTTATTTATGTTTATTAAAAAACAATATATCCTACTTGTAATAATTGATAATACTTTATTGAATTTTAAACTTAAATAAAATAATAAAAATACGTTTTTGTTTAGAATATTACTCAGTTACGGCAATTTTTAATCATCTTCCTGTTTGAATCAATCATGTAATTAACAGATTATAGAATGTTTTATAGAAGGTCAGTATATACTTACAAACGCGGCGGCATTTTCAGCTTGACGTTAATGGTTTGATTTGAGGTATATAATGATGGGTTAATTTTAACTTAATACGTAAACCAAGGAATTTTAGCCTATAACGTGTTTTCTCATGTATAATGCAAAGGCAACGTCGTAGAATAATATTTGAATAGAAGGTATAATTTCCTAAAACTTAATTATTTTTGTACACAATTTCTGCCGACAAGAATATGATGTTCAGTACTCTCTTAGTAAATAATTAGTAGTAAATCTGTTGCAAGTATACACAAACTATTTTTATCACAGTTTAATATATGAAAATTGAATTTTTTATTAAATTTAGTGAATCCATTGAATTGCTTATAATTTTTAATCACCATTGCTCATCGTAGATATAAAAAGAGACTTTTAATTTCGATACGATCAAGAATAACTAAAATAATAACAAAATGCGCTTTCTTAACAATAATATTTTAACAATATTTCAAAAACATAAAATGTGCACTATATTAATTAAATACACCGTAAATTATGATCTTTAAAGAAAGCGGAAGACTTAAAAAAATCGAAATAAATTGTTTTCTTACGACAGAAGCAACTAATGCAGTTTAGCGAATCGCGATCGCGCCAAGCTATAATTATGACACTATAGCGGGTGAAATCGACAGTTCGTCGTTCTAAGCGCTCCGGCCGAAGGTCAAGAATAAAAAATGGTGAGGTGAGGATGGACCAAACGGTGAGCGGCGAAATTTTCGGCAGTAGGAGGTCCGAGTATAAATTCGGACGTGCCTCCACCTGTCGACATTCAGTCCTCGTGCTCTCCTCTAGTTCGGAACTACACGGTTCGCAAAACCCACCCAAATCAACAAAATGAAATCGGTACGTAGGCAGAGTGGTTTTTTTTTAAAATTTTTACTTCAAGTTTTCGTAGCTAGCGAGGCATCGGATTTAAAATTGTGTTAAATTGTTTCCGACTTTTTATCGATTACTGATTTTAGGAGATACTTTATGTGACTATTTTGTACATCACAAGTGTTAAAAAAAAATATTAAAAAAAAAAGTGATTTCAACGAATTTTATTAATTTGCATTGAAGAATATAAATCCGATTGTTTAATTACACTTAAATTTGATTATTTCTTATCGTTTACTGTATTTATCTTTATTCTATTATATTTATAGTTCGTTGTAATGCTCGTTAAAAAATTAAACTAAGCTAATTTAATTATTTCATCGGTCTGAAGCATGAAGGGGTCATTTCGGAGCCCAGTTGTAAAAGGTGCTATTTCACCATCTTTTTCAATTGAGTCATTTTGGAGTTCAATTGTAAAATATTTCACCATCTTTTTAAATGGAGATGGCACCTTTTCCGACTGGACTCCGAGATGACCCCTTTTTGCTCCAAATCGACGATTCAGAACTGCTTTATTAAAAAGAAAATTTAAAACTGATGTATTAATCGGATATAAAAGCCATTTGAACTATAGGTATTCAATTTCTCATAAAATTTGACACTTGAAATTTGAAAAAATAATTTTTTATTCTTCTTCTATCACAGATCATCGCTTTCGCTGCCCTCCTGGCCGTCGCTGCCGCTGGTGTCCTCCCCCAGAACAACAACGAGGTTGTCGTCGTTAAGGAGACCCTCCACGACAACATCGGTCTTGATGGTTACAAATACAACTACGAACTGTCCGATGGACAGACCCGCGATGAATCCGCCCAGGTCGAAACTCGAGGTGTCGAGGATGCCGTTATCCGCGTCCAGGGATCCTACAGCTTCGTAGCTGCCGATGGACAGACCTACACCGTCACCTACATCGCTGACGAAAATGGATTCCAACCTCAGGGTGCTCACCTCCCCGTTGCCCCTGTCGCCTAAGTTCCAGTTTTAGTCATAAGTGTTTAGTTCCTAAATTTGTTATTTCAATAAAAAAAAAACTTTTTTTACCAAAGAAATCATTTTGTTTACACTGATTACTAATTATCGCCCTTCTTTGTAAGCTTGAGGAAAAAAGGTAATAAATAGCGCACGTATAAAGCACAGGAGAATTGAATTCAAATTAAAGTTTGTTTAATGTTGATTTTTTTTTTAATTTTGTACGGTGAATTTATTTATTTCATTCTTATAGAATTTCGTTAAAAACTACGCGATGACATAAATTTAGATGCACGATTGTCTATAAAAAAATTTAATTAAATAAACGAACTTGTTGAAATACTAAACTGTACTAAAATACGCAATTAATTTCTAATATATCTATTTTAAATTTCAATTTTTTATATTTAAGCTAATTGAGATTTTTTTATACATTCTAAAATAAATTATCTAAAAATGCGTACTTTGCACACCTTTTTCTTCTGTACATATTTGCTGTAAGTAATTTATGCGAAAAAATGAAAGTTTAGGAAGTTTTGTGGTAATTTCACGGCACCACACCTTTCTAGTTTGTGGTTTCCCCGACGATTTAATAATTCTTAAATAGACATATTGAGTAATATGATAACAGAATATTAAATGTTAACGCGCGAGATCGAATGCTTGCTTTATGTCAATATTAATTAAAACACTTTAATATACAATATTAAAAAGAACGTTTAAAATTAAATAATAAGTACAGTATAAAATTTACGACTTGTTTAGTCGAGTAATCTTCAAGAATTAAATTAAAAGGAAAAAATAAACGAATGATGAATGACTTGTGATGAATAATTAAAGAACGATTAATGAATTAATACAAATTGAAAATAAAATTGAAATATATATAATATATAGAACTTATTTTTAGCTACATTAATGTAAAAAATTAATTTTTTATCGTTTGAACAAAACATTTGAGTAATGGTTTTGATAAGTTATTAAAACAGTTAATAATCGAGAAATGCTGAACACAGCAAGCAATGGGCACCGTTCGTTCAAGTTGCATTTACAAAAACATTTAATTTCTATCATTTTAACGTATACTGATCATAACAAATAAAATTTCTTTGAGGGCTAACCCATGAAATATCTCGTTAATCTCGAGATTGGATTCCAACCTCAGGCTCACCTCCCCGTAGCCTTGTCTACATTTAATTAATTTAATAAATTTTATTACATAAATTATCTACAGTACAATCATTAGTTCCCCTACTCCCTTTTATACTTATAATTAGTCATCGCAATACTGATAAAAAAATCATGAATTAAAAATTCAATGTAGTTTCTTACTTTCTAAAATTATTGCAGTTAAAATATACTTTAAGATTATATTTTAAAATAATGATAGTTAAATAATCTTAAATTATAGGAAACTACATTGAATTTTTAATTAGCGATTTTTATCGATATTTACAATATAAATTAACGAAGCGCCAGTATGAGGTCTTATCTATTCAGATCTTTCTTGAATTTATGTAACCGTATAAATATCAAAAAAATTAAAGCTCATTGAAACTTTATCGAATAATTTATTTTCTTTTATTCAAATTCCTTGCAGGCAACGATAGAAGCAAGTGTAACAGTAACAGTATTCAAAATGAAGGATTCATTAAACAATTTTGCAGCTTTGCATGAGAATTAAAATGACCAAGAATAAAATTTTTTTGTCGCCATAATCCGTTTTATAGTCGCGTAATTTAAGCAAATGAAGGAGACTTCGAATTCTTTTTATTATCTAATAAGGATGAAAGGAAAACTAGACATTCGCGAGAAATATTGGCATCTCAAAAGTATCGAGAAAAGTGAACGGCTTGAGAGGACGAGCAATGCACGTATTTATTGCACGGCATTGCCGATAGGCAAACGACATTTTTTTTCGTCGGTATTAGAGACTTGCTGGGCCGGGTATAAAGTCAGACGAACTCGCACTTGCTCACGCATATCGAATTGTGAGTTTAAGTGAACATGAAGTTGGTACGTACGTCGTTAGTGCAGTGCATTTTACATAATTAAGGAATATTCATTATTTCACCTAAATTTTTTTTGGTTTATATTGTTTTTTATTCTCTGTAAATCTGAAAACGTGAATTTCACTTGAAAAAATGTGAATGGTGATAAATTTTATGTGAAAAAAGGCTTTTCACCTACTAAATGTCACATTTAACAAGTAAATTTCACATTTTCAGATTTATACGGTTGTGCTTCGGAAAAGGAGCGGCGTGAATTATTTATTTGGAGATATATATTTATTAGTTATATTTTGTGATCGCGAGGGTAACGCGATACGATCGATTGCGGATGAAACGACGCCATTCATTATTTTATCATTTACATTTTCAATAGTGAAAAATGTAAATAACAGTTAAACGAATACAATAAGCATAATTTTTCCATATAATGCTACATTGAAAAAAAAAGCTGTACGTACGTTTAATAAAATATTTCAAGATATTTAGCAAGAAGATATTCTTTGAATCTATCATAAAAAATCTACAGTTTCAAATAAATGTTTGGTCGGTTAACAGAAATATTCTGTTAAAATCATTCATTTTTCAGAATTATTATTCATTTTTAAAGCTTTGATTAAAGAATCGTCTACACTCTGAGTAGACCACGTCATTTAAAAGTACATCAATGAATGCAGTAATTAAAGCTATAAATAAAATTTTATTAAAGTTATTAATAAAGTTTTGTGTGTCGCAGCAGTGGGTGGAATTTTAATAGAAAATGGTTTTAATTCGTGTTTTCAACTAAAAATATCTTATTAATTGCTTGCATTACTCCAAGAGAGACATCGATATCGATTATTTTCTTATAATACATTTTAATTACATATTTCGATATAATAACGTAAATGACGTTTCTTTTATTCCATCACTTCTCATTCAGTTCTTTTTCAGTCTCGTTTATATACTACACACTGAACAAAATTGGTAATTTTAAGTAAATATTTCCTTCAATAGTACTTGTTAAATATTTCTGTGTATTATTTTTTTCTAAATAAATTTATAGCAGTTACAACAAAATAATTAGCTGATTCTAAGAAATATTAACAAGTAATATTGAAGTAACTATTTACTTATAAATTTACTAAATTGGCCTCTCAGTGTAGATAACGTATATAACATTGTTATTGAAAAATTCTAACGAGCGTAAAAAAAAAATGTTTTAGATCGTTATTTTAGCCGCGATGATAGCGCTGGTCGCATCCCAGCCTCAACGAAGGGCCGCTGCCAATCCCAACGAGATCGTAATCGTCAATGAGATCCCCTCGGACAACATTGGCGTAGAAGGATACAAATACTCGTACGAATTATCCGATGGATCGAAACGCGAGGAATCGGCTCAAGTAGAGGCTGGAGGCACGGAAGGAGTCATCCTTCGGGTACAGGGATCCTTCACTTTCGTAGCCGCCGATGGACAGGCCTACACCGTCACCTACATTGCCGATGAAAATGGCTTCCAACCTCAGGGTGTCCATTTACCAAAATGATCAAATAAATTTTGTGTTTGAAAAAAATTTTATTGCTTCTTTTGATTTATACGTCCACCTTCTCATCCTCGCACATCCTACGAAATTCGGTAGGCGGTGCCATTGAAAAGTTTAGAAAAGATAAATATAGTGTGAAAGTCAAATTTAGAAGACGCAAAGTTTACGTAACAACGAGAAACTATTAGAATGCTGGAAAATAGAAAACATTTTTTTTTAGAAATTAATTTGTAATATTTAATATATCTTACGACATCTATTTCTAGTTTGACATAAGGTAATGCTCAGGGTCAAGCATATTAAGGCGTTAAAAATGTCTTAAATAAAATCGTACATTCATTAAAATCAACTGGAGCATACTATACCTAAGCAGTATTTGATTTATTTATATTTTAAATTTGTTATATTTAACCACCCTATCACAATTGCATTTGAAAAATTCGAACGAAAAGTAAATAAAAAAAATTATATTTTACATCATGGAAAGTATTTATGGAAATATAGACATCAACGTTTGTTGAGAATTCCTAATCGCAATAACAATAAGAGGAGTAATAACAATAAGAGTAATAACAGATGCATAATGAGAAAACTGCACGAACGTCAAGTTCGTTGTTCGCGTCATTTTATAAAAAGTTAACTTTATAAAAAATTCTTTATTGCTATTCAGATTACAAATTTATTTAAATAAAATATTTTTTTTTTTTCAAACGACAAGCAAATAGGTCTGGCATACTTTCTAGCAGTCATTAATTGATTTCGTGCGCCATCGGAATGCAAACGCCATGGCAGGCCGTACAATAATTTTTATGTTATCTAATAAATTGGAAGGCAAGTCTTGCAGAAGTCCAAAGAAGATGCACCAAAAGTAAGTGAAGGAAAGTGAATGTTAAACGAGAATCAGAATTGTGAGTGTACTGCGTTACGTTGCCCAGGGACGTTGCAGTTTATTTATTGTCAATTTTTTTTTCCATGATTAGTAATATTCGCGGATCGAGTATAAAAAGCGGATGGACTTGCATTTGACCACACTCAGTTTTCGTCGACCGATTCTGATAGAAGACCTTTAACATGAAGACGGTACGTATTCAGTGGACGTCTTATAGTGTGTTATCGTGACTTAATTTTAAAATTTTGAAAGTACATCAAGTACTTAAAAGTTAAATCTTTTCTTGAGTTTGTCACAACTTCATCGGCAGTGCTTTTTCATCAATTGCAACATAATTTGATAGTGACATACAAATAATTCGTGAAGTGAATATTTCTTTAAATGAAACAGTGAAATTAAAAATCTTAAAAAAAATAATGTTCAAAATAATCTAACTTTATCTTTATCCCTCTTTAACCTTCCATACGTCTTCTTGTTATGCTTAAATTTTGAGAAATAATTAATATGAGAATTAGTTCAAGAAAGCTATGGAATTAATTATTAATTTTTTTTAGTCCTCAAATAAGTCTTGCTTTAGTCTTCTTCATTTTATACTTAGTTAGATTAGTTAGACCCTCGATTAAATTTTACAAAAAATTGTATTTTGCAAATTTCAATTATTTCTTTCAATTATTTATTCAATTACAAATGTCATATGGTATTATAAATAAAGATCAGTTTTTTTATAAAACATTTAACAATCAAACAAATTTATAATAGTAATTTTTTTTATTTTTCTTGTATAATTTCTGCTATAATAAAATCTAAATTTTGACATCTTAAAACGATCTAAAAATCTTCTAATATTTGTAAAAGACTTTTCATCTTAAATTATCCTATAAAAAGTGCCATAATTTTGATAAATCACTTTTCGATCTTTAATTGATCTCATATTTTTTACGCGTAAATTTTCATCTACACTTTTTAAGGTACTATTTAGTAGTGCAGGGACAGACTCGACAAATAAAAAATTTTACTAGAAAGTATGGTAAAATGTGCTAGACTTGTAGCAAAATTTACTGTAAGTCTAGCAACTTTTACGATACTTTTTGATAAAATATTTTATCAATCGAGTCTGTCCCTCCATTAGTAAATAGTATAGTAATTTTTACTAAACTTTTCTCTCCGTGTATTTATAAAAATTTGTACCGCAGATCCTAGTGTTCATGGCCGTTGCAGCAGTGACGGTTGCTGCGCCCCAAGGAAAGCCCGCGCCCACATCCAACGACATTGTAGTCGTCAAAGAAAGTCCATCCAACAACATCGGCGTGGATGGCTATGCGTTTTCTTACGAACTGAGCGACGGCACAACCCGCGACGAATCCGCTCAGATCGAAATCCTGGACAAAGAGCAGGCCGTGCTTCGTGTCCAGGGCTCCTACAGTTGGGTCAACCCTTTCGACGGCCAAGTCTACACCGTCACGTACATCGCCGACGAGAATGGATTCCAACCGCAGGGTGCCCATCTGCCCCAAATTCCTGTTATAGCGACATTCGTTCGGAACACTACGCAACCTACGTTACCTCGCAATCAGTGAGAAAAGTTCGGACTCCAGCCTCGCACGAGTCGAGCTTAAGCTCAAGCTCTCCGAAAATGACGAAAGAGAGAAGAGCGTACCATCGGTTTTGGGCGTGTTATTTTTACTCAACTCACTATTAAGAGCAAATTTCTCGTTTGTCGATGTATTGTTTCATGTAACAGTTGCGAGAAGCTGAACTTTGCGTACATTATTCTCCTATTTTAATTAATGAAATAAATTGTTTCTCCAAAAAAATTACTGTGCTTGCGATAATTTACCCCTGCCTTTAATGTATTTTTTATTTTATACTGTCAGATGAAAAGTACAATATTGGGTAAAATAAAATGTATGAACTGCAAAGAAAATGAGTGAAAAGATATTTGAATAGGGGCTATACAAAGATGGTTACATTGAACTATGACATGAATTACTATTTTACTGTTCATTTTTATAAAAATTTGAGTTTAATGTAGAAATAGATTATCGTACTCACAAATCAATTTAAATTCGTAAAAAGAATTGTGTTGCTGAAAGGTTCGAAATGAAAATGATAAATAATTTGCTGCGAATTCAAAGTTTTTAACGATTATTATTTTTAAGAAACAAATATGATATTTTAATTTAATATTTTACTTTTGATATAATAATTGCTACAATTTTACTACGTAACGGACGATTCAATTTTTTCATGAAAATAATTCTCTAAAAGAGTAGTTACACATAAATTTTTGAAAATAATTCAGAAATGCTTGGTCTCTAATCGTCTCTAAAATAATCCAGAAATTCCACAATATTTATTGGCATACTGTTGTATAATTATACAAAGATAAAATAACGTATTTAAACAGTATTTTTTAGAAGAAGATTATCGTAAATGTATCTTGATATTTTTCGCAATAGCCATCATACGATCGCGTCATAAAAAGTACAGGATTTTATACTGCAAATAAATCAACATGTTATACTATAAGACCCATACACTGCTTTTTACGCATCACCTTATATTTTCGTAATAAAAATTGTTTTCCATCTCAAACAATTGTTGAACGATTAACTATAAATAGTACCTCAATTTAGCCGCGGACAGTAATTGGGATATAAATAAAGGAGGCATTTGGCAATACTTTTAAAATTAAAACAAATTTCATTAGACTACATAAAGAGAAAGTACGAATATCACCGTAAGAAAAGTATCCTCGAAGCAGAAGCACTGCCGAGTAATAGATTAACGACATCGATAAATTAAACATTTGCAAAATAGTCGAGCGATAAACAGTCGAGCTACAGTTTGCGCAATTTTAAATGACGAAGATTTTTACTGCCATTTCTCTCGTTATCGCGAAATAATCTCCTCCCTAATTACGTGGGCCCTAAAGGCTCGATCAAATAGGCTTTTTTTTTCGTCAGTAGTGAAGATATCGCACGGATTTTATTTTTTTTTAATCGACGCTATTTACTATTCCTATATGTGTAATAAATAATGTTAAGGGCGTTATTACTCTGATAAAACAAATCTTCATCATAAAGCAGACATTTTTTGCAATACGTTAGAAAAATTAAACGCAATTAATTTTATTTAACGTAGGAGCACGTTGTAATTTATGGACTGAACTCTAGTTTTTGAAAGAATTTCTCAACTAAACATAAAAAATGAACAGGCTATTGATGGTGTAAGAAGAGGCTAATTATAAAATCATTCTTAACTGTTGAGTACACAAATTCAGAATACTTACAAATTCAGCGCTTTAATTATATCACTATATCAAACATTGCTTAATATGATAAATGCCCAAATTTAATTTTACACTACATTCTCAGCAGAAATGACTTGTCTAACTATTTTTTAATTAAGCTTAGCGAACTGTTACAAATACATACACATATATGTTAATTAAATGATCGTCAACTTAATTCTGGGTGTGAAATTTCAAAAGACCCAAGCATTTAATGTTACCAGGCTGATAAAAATTTAATAAATTATTTTAATTTCATAAAAAATTCCCATCAACGACAACTCAATTGCTCAAATTATTTATCTAATGAGGTCATAAAATGAGGAATTAATTAAGCCACAAGAAACGCCAAAGGTGGCCCTACTTCTGCCGTTACAGGATTATCTAACGCACTGGAAAGTAAATGATGTTCACATCGGTCCACTGTACGGAAGATGAACCGTGAATCGATTATGAAGGCGAACTATTACACTACATCGCCCATAGGCATAAAGAAATTTTTTATTGGTAAGCGGGCCCACTGGACATGGTATATAATGAAACGAATCTGCAGCCACCGTCATTCAGTTCTAGTCCTCTCGTACGATTCAGTACTCAAGAGTTCGAAAAAAAAATCTTTAAAAATGAAATCGGTATGTAGATATATCTCGTTAATTTGCTAAGAAAGTGTTCAACAGTGCACCGAGATTTTCAATCGAATTTCATAACATCGCATTGGCTCTCAGTGTTTATTGTGCTCATTGAATAAATAATTAATTGTAATTTCGCTTTGAGTACTGTGCGTTCATTAAAAATTCTGCGGATTTTGTCCTTATAGCGATCTTCTAGTTATTCGGTTAATTGACTTGTTGTAAATTAAATCTCAATTCTATATGCTTCATCGAGAAATGTTTCTTAAGATCTTTATTTATCGTTTCTTCCTTTTTTTTTGCGAAGTGCAATGATATTAAACTGTGTTAAAAATTTGAATGAATTTAATAATTTTAGCTTTATTCTTTCAAAAGTTTTTTTTAACAAATCACATTTAAAAAAAATAATAAATTTTAACGCAAAGAATTTTTGCTGAGTGTACAATCATAATTATATTATTTCTTAAATAAATAAAGAGCTTAAGAAACAGTTTATGACGAAATGAAGAGAGGCTTAATTTTCAAGTTAAGTGAAAAATGAGTTCATGAAGAATGACAATGTAGCATTCTTGATTATAATTACAGTGTTACAAGATAAATATATATTCGTAAATTCAATATGCTTCTTCGCAGAACAACTTACAAGATATACTTTAGCATTTGCAAAACGTTAATAATTTTATAAATAATGCCTGTTATTTAAATAATTGTTCAAAAACCATTCAGTTTGCAATTAGCACCACATTAATTATAAACACGCTCGCAAAAAATTTTATCAAACTAAAAAAAATGAAAAGAAAATACAGCAACTAAGTATCGTTAAATCAGCTGGAGTGAAGTAGAGTGAAAATTAACTCTATTGGAGTCAATTTTTAACTCCAATTTCGAATGAAATTAACTCCCTTGATGGAGTGAAATAGAGTGATTTTTTAACTCTTCAGTAGAGCGAAAGATAAGAAACTTGATCTGTGATATGATACTCTACCTTAAAGTGAATTTCCCTCTATTTTAAAATTAATTTATCAAAACTAAATATTCAAAAACTACTACCTAAATCTGAAGATGTGAAATTCACTTGGAAAATGTGTTCGTTTACATATTTAGCAAGCGAACGACTTTTCACTTATTCAATGTCACTATTCACATTTTCCAAGTGATTTTCACATTTTCAGATTTACAAGGTAAGAGTGAAAATTGACTGCAACCGTTTTAGCGTGTGAACGAATCGTTAAATTATAATTTTTAAATTTTTAGATCGTACTTTTCGTCGCTATCCTTGCCGTAGCATCGGCCTTCCCTGGGCGCAGGCAAGTGCGACAAGGGCCCGCCGAGACCGTTTTGATCAAAGAGACTCCATCGGACAACATTGGCCTCGACGGATACAGATTCTCTTACGAACTGTCCGATGGGCAGGTCCGCGATGAATCCGCCCAGGTCGAGATTCGAGGTCCCGAGGATGCCGTCCTCCGCGTCCAGGGATCCTACAGTTTCGTAGCCGCCGATGGACAGACCTACACCGTCCACTACATCGCTGATGAGAATGGATTCCAACCACAGGGTGCTCACCTCCCCGTTGCTCCTGTTGCTTAAATTTTATTAAATTAAATTGTTTTTTTATTAATTTGTTAAGTAGATTAATAAATATTTTTGATACGAAAGTAATACACAGTGTCAATAGTTATTTTTACACTTGATGTCCTTTTTGCGTACATCTGAAAATGTGAAACTAGATTAAAAAATTTCGTGTACGTCTGAAAATGTGAAATTAGATTAAAAAATGTGGTGATAGTTTAATGAAAAAATTTATGCAAAAATTGAAAATAGGCTACATTTCAAAGACTTATACAAAAAAAAAACAGTAATTTATTAATGTTAATTTTCTCAGAAATTGATAGAAATACAAAAAACTACTTGCGTGCTTTCATACAGTTAAAATTATGGTTGAAATTTAAGATTATGATATTGACATTGAAAATCCATGTTTAAAATTAACGTTACAAATTAATGCTCAAGATTGATATTAAAAATTAGCACTATACAAATTAACGTTGAAAATCAACATTAAAAGTGATCAGTAAAAATTAGCGTTAAAAAAAAGCGTTAAAGAAAGCGTTAAAAAAAGCGGTAAAAAATGCGTTAAAAATTAATGTTGAAAATGAACGTTAAAAATTAGTATTGAAGATGAACGTGTTAAAAATGAACCTTAAAAATTAGCATTAAAAATTAACGTTAAAAATCAATTTATTAACAACAAATTCTTGAAAATTTAAATGAATGTTGAAACCTTTGCATTTTCGACGAAGGTACATTGTACACGATTTTATCACTAGAAAATCCATAATTAAATTACTTCGATTTTCTGAATTGTGCGTTTAATAAAAATATTATTGTTATTGTGTATATATATATATATAATATACACACCGAGAGAAAAATTTGTTAACTTTAAGCAAACATTTATTTGAATAGTACTTATTAAATATTTTAGTGAGTCACAAATTATTTTTTTTTAAACTACTGA
Source organism: Sycophila sp. Sp_5 (assembly GCA_018906775.1). Taxonomy (NCBI): domain Eukaryota; kingdom Metazoa; phylum Arthropoda; class Insecta; order Hymenoptera; family Eurytomidae; genus Sycophila; species Sycophila sp. Sp_5. Next base: position 719,652 of record JACCID010000074.1, read on the forward strand.
AGTTATTTATAAACTAATAAATTCATTTAGTTTTAATGAAATGATTACTCGATTCAAAAAAATATTTAATAAGTACTATTGAAGTAAATCATTTCCTTAAAATTAACAAATTTTTTTAATTAACTAATTTGTACGTAAAATCTCTAGGAGAGTGTGATGAGTGCCCCATCTACTATCCCACTGCTCCAACTATCTTATAATGCTCCGCTCCAAATGCTCCGAAGACTCGAGAGTGGCGGCAGCAGTCCAACAGCTGACACGTCAAGTAATCTCACACGGAAGCCCAGTGGCGGTATGCGATTGTTGATCAGCGTAACTAACAATATGTTTCAATTCCGCATTAACAAATTTAAAATAATTGTTTATAGAATGTAACAAATCCGAGAGATCATGGTTTACCTGTTTGCACCATGGGATTATCTCGCGAGGGTGAGTTCTTCAATATTTAAACGTTTCTTTGTCTCGAGGTTAAGTTTTTGAAAAGTTCTTTTTTAACACTTTGAATTCCCTGTGGTCCTTTCAGGTATTTTCTCAATCGTCATAGGAGAGTCAGTGATTGTAAACAAAAATGCCTCGACTATCAATGTTGCCACGAACCTCACGGATTGTGGCTTTGTGCTCCGCAGCGAATTTTATCAATGCTGCGGACAGAGTCATAATGCCAATTGCCATTGTTCCAATGACCGATGAGTTCAAGTGGAACCTTCATTGGCAAGGATGGATTCTTTCTGCGTTTGCTTTCGGATATTTTACAAGTCAGGTAAACATAGTGCTAATGAAATTTATTGTTTTATCGCAATTGAGATGTAACAGCTTTGTTATACTATTTTATGTTTTTTTAGATCATTGGAGCAAGTACAGCTAATCGTTTTGGATGCAAGACAGTTCTAATGGTAGCTGTTTTACTTTGGTCCGTTAGTACTGTTGTAACACCATTATTTGCGCATTCTATTCCATTGCTTATAATAACCAGGGTTGTTCTTGGATTTGGAGAAGGCCTAGGTAATAAAATCTTTTAATATAAAACTTTTTTTATTACTGTAAACATTTATTGTTATAATTTGTAATTAAATTATTAATAAAAACAAATAATAGTCATAATTTTTCATATTGCAGGATTACCAGTGATATTTCACCTGTTTGCTCACAGTGTGCCAGTAGAAGAGAGGTCTCGAGCCTTTGGCTACCTTGTAGCAGCCGGATCGGTTGGACAAGTGGTAGCATCAGTGGTAAGATTTAATCTGGCTAATATAATAGTAGTAAAGTTGATAAAAATAATAATATTTAATAAATTCTAGTTATGCCCTCATTTGTCATGGCAAACAGGATTTTACTTGTTTGGTACAATCGGTATTCTGTGGAGCATATTATGGTCAATACTTTACAAAGAAACAAATTCTCAAGATGAAATCCCATTATTTTTGCCTAAGGTAAATTAATATATTTGATATTACTAATGTGGTTTAAATTTAAAAATATTATCTATATTTTTTCTGTGTTTATTTATGCACTTTTAGATATCTCAGAATCGAGCTTTAAGATGGACTGAATTTATAACTCACTGGCCTCTTTGGGCCTTGTATATAGCTCACTTTACAATGAATTGGAGTAATTATATTATTATGCAATGGTTACCTACTTACCTTGCAAGAAACTTATCAGCTAATAAAGAAAGCATAAGTTTCACAGCGTTACCGTACATTGTTAATTCCCTTATTGGAATTGGTAAGTGATATTTTATTTATGATAAAAATGTTGATGTTTTTACTAAAATCTTATACATTTTTATAGCCGCTGGACATAGTGCAGACAATCTTATACAAAAAAGGTGGTCCGTTTTATCAGTTCGAAGGTTGATGACGAATATTGGTTTAATTGGACCAGGAGCATTTTTATTAGCATTCTGTGCAGTTGATAATTTATTACTAGCTGTAATGTAAGTATAAAAACAAAAAATGTAAAAAATGATTATTACAAAGAAGATCAAAATATTCTTTGCAAAACTAATTCACACATTTTTTTTTCTTGATTGATAGATTTGTTTCAATATCAATGGGACTCTGTGCTTGTAATTCTTCTGGTCATCTAAGCAATCATGCTGATGTTGCACCAAATCATGCTGGAATTACGTTTGCTGTATCCAATACTATAGTGAGTAATTCAACTATAATAAAAATTAACATATGTGTGATAAATACCAATGTATCTATGATTTACTAAAACCTTTTTAGTTATGCGCATAAATGTAAATTGTAGTCACGTACATGAATTTTATATTATTATAACTTTTAGGCAACAATACCTGGTATATTATGTGGACCAGTTACAGCTGAACTAGTAACAGCATCAAATGGTCGATGGATGCCAGTATTTGTTTTGGCAGCGGCAATCAATTTCACAGGAGCCATAATATACCAAAGTCATAGCTCGGCACAACCAGTATTGTGATATTCGTAAATGCAGTTGGACTGAATGATTTATAGTCGCCTAATCTTCCACTGAAGGATAGTGTCTGCAGAACTTAAAGTGTCTTTGAAGAAATCAAATTTTGACACAATGTTTGGTACAAAGAACAAATAATTTGTTAGGCATATCATGCTAAAAGTGCTAAAAGTGTTGAGTCTTGACAAGATCAAACGAAAGTACGATCCATTGGTTTTCGTGATAGAAAAGTGAAACTTTATATCTTTATTTTAGGGAAGATTTTTGTATATTTTGTGGCAATGACAATTGTACATAATATAAATTGTAATATCATTTTCCGAAAAACCTAAATTTTTAAAAACAACATTGAGGTGCTACAATTTTAATGTTATATTAGTTCCTAACGCTATATACTTTTTCAATTGTATTTAAAATTTAAATAAGACATAAGCTTTATAAACTTAGAAGATACAAATATTTATTTTCTATATATTTATACTCGCGAAATACAACTCAAGCACTCAAGTTGTTCAATTGCAAGCTGACAATTTATCAATTTTCAAAAGAGCAGGATTTTCGTAAATACTCTGATTGGAATACTTCCGGAAGCATGTGACCTAAAGTAGAATATTTATTCGCAATTTTCGAGGGCACCATTGCACCAGCCAAACTCGACGCATCAGCATTTACTTTGTTAGCTTCGCCGCTTTGCCCACTCAGAAATTTTAGCAACTTTCCTTTCTCCTTCATCCGCCGATCTGCCCTAAGCGCAGCACCACTGTCCTGCGCCTCCCACGAAATGTTCAAATTGGAGATCAATTTGGCAGTGTTTCCATAATCAAAACTTGTAGAATCCGTCTGCACATCGCATTCGTTCGCGCTTTTACTCAACGCCGAGTAAGTCGAGTCCATCGAGTCCTGAGCCAAAGTTCTCAAAGTGCCATCGGCGCCGCAAAGCGCAGCCACCCCGTCGCTCTTCTCCGACGTTAAATCCGTCGCACCGATAAAACCACGTTGCATCGTCCCGCCGAAATTCTGCTTCAGCGTCGGATTACTGTAATCCCGCATCTCGAAGACGGACTGTGTCCTCGGGCTGTCGCCGCCGCCATGGGTGCAGCTCGCGACCTCGCGACCCCTCGAGCCCTCCAGGTCGTTCAACGTGCGGCACAGGTTGTCGACTTGTTGCGAATTGTTTTCGAGCGTGCGACGCAATTGGCGAGCGAGCGAGTCGTCGTTTCGCGATAGCATGTGCTTGGCGTGCACCACGTCCGACTTGTTCTTGACGTCCTGCCAATTGGACTTGGAGAAGCGCAGCTCCTTGAAAATCAGCTGATTTATTTTCTTCTTTTGGGATTGTATGCCCTTCAGTTGCTTTTCGATCTCCGTAAAGGGCGAGGGACTTTTCGCCGAGGAGCTTTCTCGCGGCTTCATAAAGCTCGGTGTCTCGTGGTGCCTCTTGAACTCAGCCGAGAATTGCTTGTTGGAACCTGGAATGAAGGTGAAAATTAATTTTTTTTTTATGAGAATGACGAGGCGAGTGGTAGCTTCAATTATTACTTGTAAAAATGTGTACCGTCAACGAGATTATCGGGCTTCTTGTCGCTGCTGGACGCGTTGCTCGCTTCGCTGAATGTGTAAATACTTTTTTGTGCCGCTGAAATGCGCTTTACGGGGGAGCGAAGTTTCTGCGCGTGTTTTTCAATGGATGCTTTCTCTCGTGCCTGAGGAAAGTTCAAATTGGAGTCCATTAGACGAATTATTTTTATTTTTATTTTGTCAAAGTATTTCATTTTATTTTTTTTTAAATACTGACTTGATGATCTACCGTGCACATCTGACTAGAAGATTTTTTAACATCCGAAGCCATCTTCTTAGAATTTAGTTTGGCATCGCTGTTCTTATTTTTGTCGCCATAGCCTTTTTTGCTGGGATCCCAGTTGCGCTTTGTAGCAGGTGCAGTTTTTACTTTTCGCCTAAAAAAAAAAAATAGTGAACAAATTAATTATCTGCAGCACATTCTAATAAAATAATTAATTACGGAATCAATTCCCTCTTTTTCCTGTCGAATATTAGAGTCAGTAGAGGTAAAAAATTATAGCATAAACTTTGGTGTCTTTTTTTTTTCAAACGTGGCGTAGCGTTAAGAATTAAAAACCAATTAAGACGTACTTGTTTGTCGAATATATGTCATTCGCGAGATGTAATTAACATTCCAGATAAAGAGAACCCGAGCTTGCGTTTCAACGAATTTTTCGCCAAAAAATTTGACATCGATCGCGACGGAAAGATAAACAAGTCAACCTTTTTTTTTTATCAGCAACTCACTTTTTCTCTTTGATGGGCGGCTTAGTTTCTTCTTGAAAGAGCTCATTTGGATCGTAATCTTTTAAGAAAAAAGTGAGGGCATTTATCCGCTTGTAATTTTCAATCGATGTGGTTTTCAGAAAGTGCAGCTCCTCGGCATTCTTCTTCTTTTCCAACGCTTTACGAGTGATAACGGTTCTTATCGTCTCCAGCTCCAGCTTTAAAGCTTTACTTTCTTTAATTCGCACTTGCCAAAAAATAAATCTACGGTTTGGGGATTATCAAGCCAACTGCTATTGTAAAAGCCGGAAAATACGTCAGAAGTTAGGAGTAAGAGAAAAGCAAAAGTAGATAAGACTTGATATCCTCTCACTTCACTCCTTTAAAGTTTCGAATTCTTGCTTTTTCATATAGTGTATGTAAATAAACAAAATTTTCTGCAAAAGATGAATGAAAAATAATTGCATTAAATATGTAAGATAAAATATTATTCAGTCTTTATTCATAACTAATTTTTACATCAAAATATATAAATATTTACATATTTTAATAAAATAACGCACAGAGAGTGCAACAATAGAAATGAAAGAATAATAATATATAAAAAAGAAATGATATTGCCAACTACTTTAAGCCACATCAAGACCAGCTTGGATGATTCACTTATGTGTACACATTTGGACATATTATGCGATTATATAATTTACTGTAATGTAAAGAATCTAGTATCCAATTATTTTCATTGAATATAGTTTGTATATATTTCAAAGATTACATTTTAATTATCAGATCTTATAAAGGGATACATAACTAAACGTGAAAAGGAAAGTTGATAATTTTTTTTAACAGTACCATTTTTTTTTTAATAATAGAAATCTTTATTTAAATTCCATTTAATTTGATGTTAATGATGAGAAATATATATTTTTTCATTTTCTTATTAAAGATTCGTACACTTGTAAACTGCATTATTTGTAACTGTAACACTAGAAATGATCTGATAGAAGTTAATATCTGATCTTGTTAACAATTTTTATAATTATTATTAATTATTAATTACAACAACAGAAAAAATTATAACGTTTGTTGATCTAAGATGTTCCTTCTTATCAAAAAAACCAAGCTGTTTCAATATTGAAATAAAACTCATCATCAGTAAAGTTTAAGTTTACATTATGCAACCGAGGATAAAAGAAATTCAATTCATCATCTATTACAATACTCAATTTAGCGACAATTTATACATACAACGAAATTTCAATCTGTATGGACGGATGATAATAAAAGAAAGGGCGACAAACAGTAATAATTGGAAAATGTTTGATTTATATTATTACATTGAGACTTTGACACAACTTTCGATATTATCGTGCAAGGCTTTTTAGCATCTTGAATTCTTTCAAATATAATATTTTTTAAGATTCTATTTTTTTTATCAAATTTAGCACATGATCGCAAAAATTAATTGCTCTTTATTTGTAATTCTAAATCTTCTACTTTATTGCTGTGAAAATTAAAGTACCAATACTGTCTGTAATCAATTGCTTATTGAAATATTATGTAAATCAATGTCGATCATAATGTTCTTCTTCCATGCATAATTAAAATGACTAATTAATTTCTTCTTAAACTAGATAAAATAAACAAATTCCCCTAAGAAACGAATAAAAAGTCCTTCCCTCTCGGAAGGTCGATTCTTGCATCAAAATGATTTAGTAAAAATTACTATATTGTCTGGAAGTGGTCACAAACTGAAATAGTCTGAACAAATTACTATCCTTTATAGCAAAATTTACTGCATGCATATGAAAATTTGCAATAAATAATCTTTGCCAAATTTTACTGTAAAATACAACTTTTTAATTTCAGAACGCCAGTCTGTGACACTTGGCGTAGACAGTGCAGTAATTTTCACTAGTGCATTTTTTTCAGTGTGCGATCACAAACCTTCGTGAATCTAATCAGACTCTTGATGATTTATTTTCGGTTGCACTACGATTCTTTTAGTGAGGTAAGGAATGACATCCTCCTCGTGGACCTCGTTGGACTCCTCATCTGTTTGTTCTGCTAGACATTCGTTCATAAAACGATAGACTGTGTTGATGTAAACGTCTCGGTAAGTCGACATGTGCTTCACGTGCGGTGAATCCGTGAAGAGGACCAGCTGCGTGCGTACCCCTCGCTCTGCTCGCTGACTCGCGAATCTCTCCACGTCCTGCACATTCATGAAGAATTAAGTTAGTCAAAAGTTAATCTGTCCAAATTTTAAATTAAGAAGCATGCTTCTTTTACAATTTTACTATAAGCGTGATAAAATTGTTATTCTAAATAATTAATGTCACAAGAATATAATATTTTTTGTAGTTATGTATATTTTTCTGATTTCTAAGCTACTTTCAAATTATATTCTCAATATCAAACAGTACGATGTAATTATATGTTCACACAACACTAATTGCATTAATTGAATACTTAATTATAAACATTTACTACATCTTATGATAATTTTAATGAAATAATTGCATCATTAACTCTCTTATTTAATATTCTAATTATTAAATTGATAAATACAAAAAAAATGATCGAGAAAGAAAATCTAATTTTCTCTTGTAATCATATAGGTAGGCAGATTTTTGCAAAAATCAATTGCCTATTTATTTCTTTTTATATTATTACTTTAATATTAATGCAATTAAAAAAATATGTATGCAATATTAGTAATATTGTATATAAGAGTCTACTTACGCTTGCAGAAACTAACGTGTCGCAATTAGAGTAAAGGAATATCTGTGGCCATGAATATGTTTCGTTGACGAGATCCATTGGATTCGTTATAACTGTATTACCTTTCCAAATCAAACTGGAAATCGCCTGTTAGATACAAAACACGACTCGTTTAGTTTTCTTCTTAATTGAGGCAAAAATCAAGAACAAAAAATTGTTGAGCAATAAATTACCTCCAGTATCCAGAAAAATGAAAGCATAAGTGTATAAAACAGTGACAATGGCCAATTTTTTAATGGATGGCCACCGATGATAGCACTGGTCGCTTTGAACACCCTTGTCAATTTTCTTTCACCCGGCGAACTGTCGAAGATAATTCCTTTGACCTAATTAAAATAAAGTAGCACGTTAAACACAATAAATTGCACGAAAATTCTACAAGCTGTAACAAAATTTTTACGATGATTCGTGATTTAAAAAATAACGTGCACACACTGATTTAACAAGGCTTCGTCTAATAAGGATAAATAGTATAAATTCTTAATCGGACGTCTTTATTAAAATTGCACTACAGATATAGGGTGCTTTGAAATTAACACACGTGTAACACTAAATCATGAATAATCATACCGTAATTACGTAGAAGTTAAAGCTTTACATGCAAAGTGGGATTGCGCTATCGAAAATGCCAATGCCTTTTTAACGTGCAATTTATACCTTAAGTGGCGATCCAGCCTTTTGCATCGCCAAACTGACTTGCTGATAAAAAATGGCCCCTCCATTGCTGAAGATGTGAAAAAATATAGGATGCTCGTGCAAGGATTTCTCGTTAATCACTTGGAGTAGCCGCCGGCTTATATGAGGCAGTCGGTCGCTCCGCCGAAATAAATACGCCAGAGGAGCCGTGCAGCGCAGCGTGATGTAGCTGTAAATATCATATAAACAAATCAAATTTTGAATAAAATTCATTTGCACTAATCAATTTTTTTTACACTGCAGTTTCATTGATTTTTACAATTGTCGCAAATTGATTGATTTAATTATAGTTTTCAGTGGAAACTATTCAATATGTTTAAAAAATTATCTTTATACTCTTATTAATTAATAAATTTAACGCAGTTTCGTTATTAATAATAATATTATTATTGTTATTGACAGTGTTAATTGTCGTAGCGATATTTTTTTTTGTAATTTAATATACCGAGACAACGTGCAATGTGCTTTCATTGATCACTGCGGAGCAAATAACTTTATATAATTTTTTTATATAACTTTTCACACTGATTGCATAAAAACTATGTCCTTGCTTTCAATATATTCGTTTTGGAAAGGACAATTCGGCAGTCTCTAAAATTGAATATCAATCAAGTGCAATTATTTTTATTCCGAAAAGTATTGTATTGCTATATTTACTCTACTTATATATATAGGCTCCAGGCACAAAATACAGCTGGACGTAATAAGACCCGTAAAAATTGTTCAGAAATAATGCAGAGCGAATTAATAAAAAAAAAAAAAAGAAAGCAACAATTTTCTGCAACACACGTTCAAAGTTATCTTCGTTCAGCAGTTCCAAGAAGCATTGCGAGAAGGTATATACATCGTACAGGTGTACATTTACAGTTAGCCAGGAAAGTTATTCGCGATTTCTCTGCAGCCAACCATTCTCCACAAATGGATCAAAAAGAATTTACGGAGCACCGATTCCATCGCCAATTTCACACTCTCCCATCTACCATCGAAAATCAAACCGCATTTCTACGCTGGAAACGAGAAAAACCACCATAAAGCCCCTCTAAAAAAATTAAAAAAAAAAAAAAAACAAAAACAGCTGCGAAAGGCTCACCTCCGCTCCTCGTAGATCGCGCTGTACTTGGCGAGGTACCTGTCCTGGCAGCCGGCCCATCCCAGCAGCACGACGACGGGCCGCTTCGCCTCCTCGTAGACGAAGATGAACTCGTCGCCCCGGGCGCCCGGGGTGGCAGCGTTGCTCGCGGGGCGACCCTCCGGCCTCGTCCCCGGGTACGTGATGTGGTACTCCAGCTCCTCGGTCCGTTCGTTCATCTTGGACGCAGTCTGCAGCGGCGCGATCTGCTCGACTGTATAAGCGGGTGACGCGCTCCTCTTGGGCACTTCCTCCTCCCTCGGCGGTGGTGCGCCCCACGGCTAAACGGTTCGCGCACGCTCGTCCATTCTGCATGCGTCGGAGCGGCCCGGTGGAGGAGGGAGCGAGGCAGAGCGACGGAGAGGAAGAGACGGTGGTATTACTGGCAGAGTCGCTTGCTATATAGTCGAGGGCGTGCGGCCGGTTATTGGCACAAAATGCAGCGGCACCACACTGAGGAAAAACGAATTATTTTTTAAAACGAGCATTTATTTTGCAGTGCCTTCTAACATTTAATTAGCGAAATTTTACTAAAATTAGTGGAAGATGATACACTCATACCTAAATCGTCAAGCTCTTTCCGCTTATTTTCAGTGAAAATTCATTATTTATCGTAGTTTTTCACTAATTCAACTTTAGATATACACGGAGAGAAATGTTATAGTCAAAATTACGATATTCCGTAGGAACAGTGGGATATACTCGACATATGAGGATTTTTACTATAAAACATACTAAAAATTCCTATGTACATAGCAATTTCTACTACATTAACAACAATTTTTGCTATGTACATAGACATTTTTAGTATGTTTTATAGTAAAAATCGTCATAGGTCAAGTATATCCTATTATTCCTACGGAGTATAGTAATTTTTACTATAACATTTCTCTCCGTGTAATTATTAGAGGAGCATCTTGCACTAATTTTAGTAAAGTTTCAGTAATTCAATTTTAGAACGTAAAATATGCTAAACTTAAAGTCAATTTTGCTGAAGTTACAGTAGATTTACAGTAGATTTACAGTAGATTTGCAGTAAATCTAATAAACTTTACTATACTTTTTCGTAAAATTTTTTATTTGTCGAGTTTGTCTCTGCGTTAAAAAATAGTATAGTAATTTTTACTAAATGTTTCTCTCCTTGTACGAATTACCAGCAACAAACTCCTTCCCCACTACACTGTAAAAAATATTTGCATGAACTTTAATGCAAAATTCATCGGCGTACTTATACTTCAGCGAATTTATATTAAATTTTTATTTTACCATTAATTTCAATGTAAATTAAAATTGACATTTTTGTAACATAATTACTGCGTAAAAAGTAGGAGTTACTTCTTTTTCTTGTCGATGTATAAGATTAAAAGTTTTGAAGGTAAGCACATTTTACTTAAAAATGTCAATACATTTTTATCAATGTAAGTAAAGTAGTGATAAGAATCGTAACAATGTATTAAAATTTAATCATTAATTTCTCTGGAGTTTTAAAATGTAGCGGAGACGACTATATGATTCGTTTAACTTAAATTTATACAATTTGTTTATTAGATAATTAACTCTGAAATTTCGAATTTTCACATTATTATATAACCGAAGTAAAAAAACTTTGTAAAATCACCATAAAATCATGTAAAAATTTTTTCGTAATTGTCAGTCGTTACTCTCATATAATCTATATATACCACATCGCATTATACTTTTTACAATTACATTAACTTAATGATTTTTTTTAGACTTTACTAAAAATAATATACTGGCTTCACATCAAATACAAGAAACTCAATCATTGACAGCATAAACATAAGAATATTTCTTCCAAATCTCCAGTAATTATCGATATCGTCGACCCCTACAATTAAATAATGAAATATAGAATCGAAAAATGTTTCTGTAAAAAAATAATGTACATGTGTAAAATTTTCAAGAAACGTAAATCTGAATAAATGGTGTAATATTCAATTTTTTTATTAACAACATTTAATCATTTTCTCTACCAAGGTTTAAATTAATGCGAACAGAATAAAAGTGGTGTTTTACTTCACGCAAGCGCCTAGATGATGCTGGGCCAGCTGATCGATATGTAGAGGGCGAGCGCCGTTATAGGCAAGCAACCCTACTATTACCATCGTGATGACCCACATTTTTTTAAGCCCGAATCGTCCTTAATGAAGTTCGGCTGCCCTTTTATTGTATGCAATTTCAAGTATTTAGGTGCGTAGTAAGGTAAATTAATTTAATTTGATAGGCATATATTAGAGAGCGCACGACATGTCATTAACATGTCTTACCGTGCCCTACTTATTCTACTTGATTTTCGATTCCACTGTATTGACTGAAAAAAAAATCGTTGCAGTTAATGTGACATTGTTGTGGTCAATGTTTCTATAAATTTAGATGAAAATTAGATTTTATTCGGTTTTTCTTTCTCCTCTTAATTTTCATTAAAGCGATTGCTGATTTGAGTTATTTCAATCTGTTCAGGATTCTCTCGTAGTTTAGCTAGAATCCGGCGCTGTGATACAAAGCAAATTAATTATTTTTTGTTTTTAAATAATTATTTAATATTCAAAACGTTTAGACTGTCGCATTTAAAATTATTTAAATAATTTTTTCGGATTAACACTATATTTATTGTTGTATAAAAACTGAGTCAATTCACCTCTAGCATTAATTATTAGTATCGAACTTCATAAATGAAAAATTGGATCAAGCAGATAAAGCTATAAAAAATTAATCATTTCAAACGTTTTTTTTTTAATCAATGTTTATCTACAAAGATATTGCAAGTTGACATTTTGCGCTCAGTCACATTCGTTGAATTTACAGAGATATATAAATGACGAGGATCATTATTTTTCGATATCGTATAAAGTACAATTAACAAAGAAAATTTCTATACAAGGCTGCAATTACGTGAATTATAATATTTTTCTCATTTATAGAAATACTAGTATATAATTATTAGTACTAATTAAATAAATTGTCTTTACTAAGACTACTTAAAACTCCAAGAAATTAAACTAATTATTCTTAGAAAACTATAGAAATATATTTCAAAGGACAGCTGTAATTGACCTTGACAAAAAAAAGCAGTACAGCATACTAATTAATTGAATTTGCAAATGTGCAAAAATATCAATGAATCAACACTGTGTAAGATATATTTTTGAATAAACAGTCATTATCTTACAATGATGGTTGCCAGTCGCTTGAATGTTTTCCAATAATTACACAAAAAAGAATTTCTATCAACTTTACGTATAGAAAAATTTAGATATTTGTCGCAGTGACATTAAATTGTTATTGCCAATTCACGGTTAATCAAAATACACGATAATATGATAAACTTTGCAAAAATTCCATCGCATGCATGACTTTACATTTTTCTATGACCAGTTTTACGTATATACTACCTGCTCGAATTCGTGACCTTAGAACTGGTGTAAAACGCCACTGAGATCTAATCAGGCACGCGAACGACGGATACGTTCAATATTTTCGTTGAATAATTAATAACCATCAATGGCTTATTTCTCCCGTTATTTATCTTTTGCAATCGATCGAATGTTCAAATATAGTACATTACAGTCGGTAAGAATGAACCGCTCGAGGAAGCTTTTCTTTTATAAGGAATTAGTGCTTGGAGCAATTTCCATTAGAACGGAAGATCAAATCTGCGTTTAAAAAAGTCGACGAGGCTTCGCGAGAGTATATAACGATCTACAAGGTTTGACGTTTATTTTCTTTGGATTTGTATTTTATTTATTAAATTTTCGCTGCAAATCGAAAAAAGTCTTACATTAATTTATATTTGTATAAAATTGTACTGAAAACAGTCCTGTATTTTATTTATCTCGACATTGAGATTATTGAATATTTACTACAGTTTCTTTTGAAGTTTATTAGAAATCTAAGAAAATTGACTGCTGTCTGTACACAGTCAGACATTTTACGAGGAACTATTGAAATTAATATAAACAAAAAGAAAAGATTGCAATTAAAATACAATGATTAAATTAACTATTACAATTCTTAGCAGTATTTTTAACGAACACATACTTTTTTATAAATACTTGCAGTAAATTACTTTTTTTTCTCTCCATTCCTAGTAAGTATTTTCTTGTAATCAGTTTCTTATACATTATATGATGCAATCAAGTAAAACGTTCCTTGGGATTTAAAGATTCTTTCGCGCTCATTTTTAATGAGTTAAAGATTTCCTTAATAGAATTAAATTGTTATTACAATGTAACAGTCCTTTGAAAAGAATAAAAAGGTTTTAAAATTAATTTCCAAATGCTTTTTTAAAGCTAAAAATGAAAGATAAAAAAAATTGCGCGAAATTTTCGAAAACTGCATCACTATGTTTTTGTTGAAGGAATCAATAAAATGTGCTAGTTTTGACTCTAGAGGTCTTGATATCTGTGAGCTTAACAAAGGGTACGTAAAACTGACCATTAAAGAGTGCGATCGATACGTTGAAGGAATTCGATGCGCAAGATGTACAATACTAATGCCGTTAATTATATATTTGTTTGATGAATTGTTTAATGGTTCGAATAATATAATCGACAGCTGCTTTCTAAAATAATTTCTTTTTATAGAACTATACTTTATATCATGCGTCAGTAATAAAAATGAAAAATACTTATATGTATATGTATATGTACTTATTACTATATACGTATATCACATGTATAGACTATTTCGTCATATAAATGATATCATGGGTTTTTTTCTATAGCGTCATTTTTTGCATGAATGAGTGAAACTGATGAATTACCTACAATATGATTAAATTATGACTAATAATGAACGACGATAAATTATTTTTTATTTTATCTGTAAAATGTGTCTTTTATTATTTTTCTCTCTCGCGAGAACATTTTAATCACATGTATACCTACGTCACTGCTCATCTCGAACAATTTTAGAAAAATGTCAAATAGCTTTCTTACGTAACGCGTAAGATTAATGTGAAATTTAAAAATCTGCTCACTCTATAAAGTAGCAATAAAGTATCGTAGCAACTAATTACGTTATGTGTACAAATTACACTGCTTTATTTTTAATTCTCTCTGTATCTACAGACGATTATCCTGGATTTTTTTTAAATAACAATCACGTGTTTGTAATAAACGTACTCTATATACTATACTGAGTACTATATATACATATTGTACTCGTTAAAAACTGATTGATTTTAAAAAGCGTAAGAAAGAAAACCATGGCTATGTATAAAAACCTTGACGATCAGTACCTAAAAAAAATTATAAAATATTATAAACCATTCCTTTTTATATTTTTTGTTTATAGTTAGAAAAGCTGCAGTTTATAAATTACAGCTACTGCACAATGAGCGGAAACCACTTACTATTAAATGTTTCCTCTTCTTTCTCGGCTCTATATATGTATACATCCTCCAGCAAACTGAAAAAAAAACAACATTATTAAACGTACTGAACGAGAAATACACGCATAAATTTCTTTTTATCATAAGTCGCAGCGCGTAAAGAGATTAAAAATCCGTAACCCCGTTCGAAAATCGGAGCAACTGCGATACTATACTGCCACATACAGGCAGCGATTTAACGTACAACAGAAATTAGGGAAAAAATTCATCGTTACCTCTGCCACTGTAACCTGCACCTGTGTAAATCCTTTACAGCCCAGTACCTGAACCTCCACGCCGCCAATCAATATTTCATTACCTTGCCCTGATGACCAGTCGGCGATTTCGAATTCGAAAATACTTATGCGTCATCTCCGACGTGCGCACTACCAACACGAATGCGCCCGGAGCAGCATCACGAGCTTCGTGGATTTCCGCCGCCTCTCGTGCGCTCGCACACCGCCGCTCCACTGTAGGTGCGAGGCGAGCACCCGGCCTGCTTCCTGCTCCCCCACCAGCGACGTCGACGGGCGCCTTCGCGCCGCCTGCGACTACTCAGCCTGTTAGTCACTCGCGACACTCCGAACCGAGAGCAACTCACTTTCTCAATTCACTATCGAACGTCGCCGCACGTCTACGCCCTCAAAATGGTTCTCGAAGTCAAGACCACGGTGAGTACCTGCTGCCGGGTTCCGCGCGCTCGGACCTGCACGCGCCCGCGACTTCCACCGCACCTGCCGCCGCCGCGTTCTTTTGGCGCGCTCGAGGGACGCACGTTGCGGCCCGGCGGCGCCTTCTCCTTTTTTTCCTCGGCGACTGCATTGCGACGCGCTCGATAATTAACGCGCAGTCTTTCTCCAGCGGCGAGAATACCTTTGACTGCGTTTGCTCGCCTTGGTCACTTCCGGTCTAAAAAAACGCGCGGTTACGCGAGCACCTCGCCGCGGTAAATTCTTCCAGGTTTTTTTTATTGTCGTTGTGGCTTTATCTGCCGAGCGGCACGTGAGGCGCGTGTCGGTATTTCGGCGCGCCGACACGTTGCTGATGGGAAATGTTTCGCGCTCCTCGGATTGATAAACTTCGGCGGCTGCTCGATTAAAGTGTACTTACGCCGCCACTCGTGGCTTTTCGGTCGATAGGCATTACGCGCCTGTGTCTAGAATATTCCGATAAAAATGATGACAGTGCAATTATTTGCTTCGAAATGGGCTTTCGGAGCGGCGATCGGTCCGGTCGGCTGGATGGACACTGTTATGCCGCGGCCGCTTAATAATTGTGTCAATGAGAGGCGAATGCGTCCTGAGTAGTAGGTTATTTATAGAAATCGTGCAATGACTTAACGTGAGAAAATGTACGGACTCTTTACTTAGCTTCACTTGTCGTGCGAAGGGTATATCTGTATTCGTAAATTCTGCGAGAGCAGAAACGCCCAAGTAGGTCATTAGATCCACTGTGCAAGAAATCGTGGGTATATAGCACATAATCAGTCTGAACATGCTGCAATTGTGACATTTGAATTAATACGATTCAGCTGTCGCTTGAAAATTTTTTCAATATCTCTGCGTACATTGTCCCTCTGACTTTTTTAAATTTGACCACCGACTGTTAATTTCTTTTGCTAGGACTTGGTAAAGTTAAATTAAATAGTTGTCGACTAAATCGTGCATTATCTGACAGTTAAGCAGTTATTATGTAATGTTTGTTAAATCAAGTTACAAAAATAGAAATTGAAACTTGTTGAAGTGTCATTTTTTTATTTTGTAGACTGAAATTTAATTAAAGTCAGGGATTGTAGTATGCCGATTATTAATAGGTTTATTAATTACAGAAACATTTTTAATAGAATATTGAAGAGAAAACAAAGTACCCTGTCTCAACCAATAACAGTGATGGTAGAGACAATCAAAAATAGCATAATAGACAAAAATAATCTTGAGTCAATGTATTAATTATGACTAATCCTTATTCTATTCAATATTGCAGGAAGAACTGAAGGCTCAGCTGAAAGAGGCAGGAAGCAAACTTGTTGTTGTTGATTTCTTCGCCACATGGTGTGGACCATGCAAAATAATTGCTCCCAAACTAGATGAACTTTCTCAGGTGAATTTTAATTTTATTGTAACATTAATTTATCAAATTAAAAGTTACATTTCAATTTAAAAAGTAATTCCGATTCATAATATTAATTGACATTTCATATTTTAATTACCAGGAATTAAAAGATGTTGTCTTCCTGAAAGTTGATGTTGACGAATTAGAGGACTTGACTCAAGAATATGACATTAACAGCATGCCTACCTTTGTGTTCATCAAGGATGGCGATGTTGTAAGTATATTATCCAAATAAGTTAATGTTGATATTCGTCATGGGTCTTCCATGAGAAACTATTTTGTACTTCTTTTTATGCTAATGTCATTTTTATTTTTGAGGTTGATAAATTTGCTGGAGCCAACATAGAGAAAGTCAAGCTGGCAATACAAAAACATAAGGCTTAAACATTTCCATGTTACATGAATTTAAGAAATATGCAATTATTATACAAATGAATCACAAATTTTAATGAAGTTTTGCTTATCAGCAGACAGCAAGCTTAGATAGTTTGCGAATTGAAATGCGGCATAATGTTTACTGAGCTACATTTTTGTCGAATTGATTATATATTTTTTTTTAATGTGACATTCACATAAAAGATCACGTAATATACAGTATACACCATTTTATTTACAATTATGATTTGCCACCCACGATCCTCCTGAATTCTACACAGTACTTATAATATTTTTGTACAATAAAATTGAATTTTACGAAAAAATGCAGTAGTCTTCAACGTACCTTTATTTAACTGTATTGTACAAGTAACATTTATTTATAAAATATTTTACAATTGTAAGAAAATATTCAAATCTGTACATAAAAAATATTTTACTTAACTCAACTCATCAACTCGCAGCCGGTACAGGCTTTAAATTCTGTTGGTTCAGTTGTCGTTGAATGTCTACCATCAACGAAAATGCTCCCGTGCCCGATTTGCAGGGCTGACCTATCATCAAACGACTTGAGGGTGAACACAAATCGTCATGTTTACCTAAAAAAGAATAATTTTATTTTAATTTTAAGAAATGCACGAATTTCTGTTGATTTCTAAATTTACATTACCTTGCAACGTTGCATTTTTTAAGAAATTAAGTGAACTTTCGAAACTCATTTGTTGAAGCGGTGAAGCTGAATCTTCCATACCCTTACGACTGAGAGGCTGGAATCTACCTTCGAACGTCATGTAATCCGCAATCAGCGACAAGTGCCGAGTATCCACTGTAATGCCGTACATTTTGAACACATCCTTGACTTCTTTGACAATAACTCGATTTGCTGCTTCAATTCCGTATGTTTGCGATATGCCGTAAATATCATTAGAGTAAAGTCTATGGAGGTCCAACATTTCATTGTACTTGAACATTTCCTGCAAAAAAAAAAGATGGTAAGGTATGATCCCTTGAAAATTTAATATTGTAAGTGTCAAGCTAATTTTAAAGCTTCCTTACTACAATGTTAATTCCGTCGGTTTTTAAAATAGTTTCGCCACTCTGATTCTGGAAAGTGAATGCTCTTCTTATGGCAGGCGTTTCCCACAGCACCACTTTAGCGGCGACCTTTCTCAGTATAGTGGGCAAATCAAGTTTCGTCATTTTAATCGGCAACTAAGAACATTTTCATTCATTATTAATTACATAAAAAAAAACTAACAGCGGAAAATTCAGAATAATTACCCAAAACTTCAGTTTGCACCACTGGTACTTTTCCGAATCGTAATCGTAATCAATCGCGTGAGTGTACATATGAGTGATGTCCAGTTTTTTCTGCTCGTACTCCAAACCGCCAGTGAACCGTCCTCTTTCAATGAATTCGTCGTCGTCGTCATCTTCGTTGCCTTCCGTTGACTTGCCGTTCTTCTCACCAGCATCGTCTTCGTTCTCGTTATCCTCGGCCTCCTCCTCGTCCTCCTCTGGATCGTCGTACTCCCTGTTCTCCTGGTGACGCGACACAGAACGAGCGAGAGTCGCGTCCGCGTCCTCGGCGACTTCCTCCTCGTCCGAGGACTCGTGATTTTCGCCGAGGTCGAATCTACCGCGGGAGTTCGTCGCGTCTCCGTCGTCTCCTTCCCCTTCGTCCAGCATCGAGTCGTCGTTCTTCGTCTGCTTCTTTTCCTCTTCGAAGTAGACCGTCGATCCTGTACGCTTTGCTGCTTTCTTGATCTCTCGGAAGATTTCCCTGAAGAATATCGTCTCCGTCTTGGCAAGGACGCTTTTTGGATGCACACCGAACTCGTTTTTATAATATTTATGGGCCAGGTAGGATATTTTGATGGTGTACTGCATCTGACGTTCTGGCTGGTACTCCAGTTTTCTTTCGACTTTGATGTGCTCCAGGATGTCGGCGACGTAACATTTGGTCAACTTTAGACGAACTTTGTTGGACTGTTTCTCCAGATTAGGAAGGTCCTTTTTGAAGGGTATCTCCATACTTGGAGTCTTGATGTTCTTCGAGGCCATCATTAAAATTTCACGAAGTCTGGGAATACCCAGTGTGACGTTCATCTCACCACGACCGGCGAAGTGAAAAGTGTTCAGTGTCATCTGAGTTGAAGGCTCCCCGATGGACTGAGCGGCTGCAATAATTCAACATTAGTACACTTGAAAAATTACCACAATTAAAACTAATTTGCTTTAAAAAAAAAGTGTGCATCCTACCTAAAAGGCCTACAGGTTCTCCGGGCGGACAAAGTGTATTCATAAATTTAGCGCAAATGACGTCCCTTAGTTCTTCCTTTCCTATATCAGTGGTGAACGTCGTGCGTCGCTTCTTTATGTAGTTATTCAGCAGAGCCTCTATTTTCTCCGGCAGCACTCCAAATTCCAGATCTTGTCTGTACCGCGAGGTCAGCGGCTCCGGGCACTTGACGCATTGCGCCTTGTACATGGCCTTGGTCTCGTCGGGGGAGCGGATCCACTTTTTCATAAGCGACAGGGAAGCTTTGGTCCTGCCGCAATTCAACGCGATCGTTTTGTTTTTCGAGCTGTTGGGTTTCGCATTGTCCGCCGAAAACTTGGCGAATTCGCTAATGCGCCGCTTGTTCAGTGCAGATCCATTCTTCTTCTCCCACTTGCTGATCTTCCTGGCCAACTTGGCCATCTTATCCGACTCCGATTCTGATTTCAGATGCTTTAACAAATTCGAATTGGCGATCGCGTTTTTGTTCTCGATCAAGAAGTGCAGCTGTTCCTCCGTCAAGAAACGCGATTTAAGTATGTCCAGACCGTCCTCGCCGTAGTAAGTCTGAACTAAACTGCCGTCGGAATCTCTCACCGTTGCGTCGTAATTTATCGTCAGACCCTCCATGTGTTTAATTAGGCACCTGGTAAATGATAGATTTATAAATATTAATATAGTCTTTTACAGGGAAAAAACGAATTTACATAGTATAAGTAACAAGCAAATATTTCAGAAATCTAAAAATTAATTTATAAATACAAAAAAAGTAAGTAAAATTTTATGAAAATAAAATAATTGTGTATAATTAATCAATTTTTGCTAACGTGCTCTTCTTACACAATTAAGCAGTTTATCGATTAATACTTAAATTCCTAAACATTTGTACCTTTGTAGATAACCAGATCTACTGGTCTTAACAGCAGTATCAATGAGACCTTCACGACCAGCCATACAATGGAAAAAGAATTCCTGAGGCTGGATTCCAGTCATAAATCTGGCATCGATGAATCCTCCAGCCCTGGGCGAGGGGTCGTACGCCGGGAAACTGGGCAGACTTTTGCCACTGATCATCAGCGGCGGCCTCTTACCCTCCAATTCTATCTGACCCAGCAAACACGAGATTTGCATAGTATTCACCGTGGAACCTTTTGCACCGGACTGAACCATTAACTGCAAATTATTATCCGGAAAGCTTTTGATCAGCCCATCAGGCAGGCAAGTCTTGTTTATGTTATTTGTATAAACATCCAGTGCGGACTTGTACTTTCGGTCCACCTGCGCGCGGAATTTCGGATTGCTCCAGTAATTTTCCTCCATCTTCGCCGTAACTGTTTCAATTGGCACGCTCTCAGGAACCTCCAATATAGACCTACAATTCAAACGACAGTAATTAAAATAAAAGCGATGTACACATTTCTAACTACGTAATATTTCAAAATATTTTTTTCCGTATTTTATATTTTAACAGATTCATGATTAGCAACTGTTTAAAATTAGTTCAAATTACTTAACAATGAACACGCTATTAAATGGTGCAATTGACGCTACTTTATGTTTTACAGTCATAGGCGATCACATTATGCATTAAAAATGAGAAAGAAAAAAATATCTGTAATATTTTCTAAAATTTTGTGAAAGCATTTATCACCAGCAAATTAATTTTATCAAATAAATTAAAGTCTTATAAAATATTAGCAACGTTTACAGCACTATTTTGCACTTTATCAGAAAACCTCATCCTTTAAAGGGGTACAACACGTTTAAATTGTAAAATAAAAAAAAAAAACTTTTTAAATAATTCTACATATACTTAAATAAATAACATTTCATCTAAATTTTATCTGCTGTACCCTTAATTAAAAAAATGTAGGACCTGTCTACATGCCTATAGTTCCTAATTATTAATTGAAGTCTCATTAAAACACATAATTCACTTTCTGTAACATTTGAAATTTTCCGATGGACCAAATAATCTCAATTGAAGGATATCATTTAAAAAGTATTTTGGTATCTGGTATGCAGAGGAATTTAATTTTTAATATGTAGAAAAAAGTTACAAGCTAATTGTGTTAAAATTAATAAAAAATGAATTAATAAATTAGTAATCTGTTTCTAAAAAATTGTCTACTTATTCAAAAGGAAATCTCTCTTCTCGTAGCAGAATCAACATACTTTTAAGCAATATCTTTCATGTTGAACTTATTTGGTCCATTGGAAAACTTCAAATGTAATGGACTGTGAATTATGTGTTCGATAAGTCTCCAATTAATAACTAGGTCCTATATTTTTTTAATTAAAGGTAAACATGTCTGTAATCATTGGAAGAAATGTTACTTATTATGTTATTTTATAAGTTACTTATTGTGTTAATGTTACTTATTTGAGGATATGCAGGATTATTGAAAGAGATGTTTTTAAATGTGTTGTACCCCCTTCGATCGTAACTAAAACAAAAAGAAAAAAGAAGAAATTAATAAGAATTTCAAGAATCACCTGTGAATATTCTCCCCAATCCTCCTGACCTCCCGGATGATCTCAGTGCGTTTCTCATCTGCCTTTTGCTGCACCAAAATGTCCTCGATACCAAGCGTAAATCCTATCCTCTGCAAGTACGCCTGGAATACTTTACCAAAGGCACTGAGCAGCTTACTGGAGGTCGCCCCTCCGTAAAGCTCGAAGACGCAGTGTATGAGACCAAAGGGAGTGGCTCCGTAGTGCTTCTTATCCAGAATCCCAGCGAGCAGCTCGCCATTGCGGATGATCACCTCCGCCTCGGACATAGTCTTAGGGTCGTCGAACTCCACGCCGCACTTCCACGTCCTCGGCTTACTCGCCTGCCACTCCTGCGCGCCGATCTTCGCGCTGGCGTTCAGGTTGATCAGGGCCATGCCTCGCGGTATGATGTTGATCATGATGGTAGAAACGACCTGCTTGCCCGACCACATGGGCACCGGCTTGAGAATCGCCGGCGGCAGCAGCACGATGTCACCCTGGACGACGGACAGGGCGGAGAAGACCAGCTGCTGGTAGTCGCGCTTGTCGAAGAAGTTGCCCCGGAGGGTGAGCCTCACCCCGGCGATCATGTGATCCTGGATGAGGCCGCTGAGCGGAGTGCCATCCTTAGGCACCAAGTACTGGTTGGAGACGTTGGCGATGAAGTAGCCCTCGGCGCGGGCCAGTTCGTTCTGCGGGAAGTGGGCGTTCATCTCGTCGCCATCGAAGTCGGCGTTGTAGGCCTTGCAGTTGGCGTAGTGCAGCCGGAGGGTCTTCTCGCCCTTCAGGATGCGCGCCTTGTGGGCCATGATACTGGGCTTGTGGAGGGTGGGCTGGCGGTTCAGCAGCAGCATGTCGCCGTTCTGCAGGTGCCGGTGGACTATCTTCACGCCGTTGAAGAATTTGTTGGCCTTGTCGTTGGTGGTCAGGAGACGTTTGGCCGTGGCCTCGCGGGCCACAGGGTCGCAGGCGGTCAGGCGTTTGGTGTAGCCATCCTCGCCTTCGATCATGACGGCGCCTGGGTGGACGTCTGGTCCGTTGATAATCAATTGGCGGAGCTCGGCGACGTTCCAGGGGGTGACTGGCACCGGGTAGGTGAGCTTCGTCGCGAAGGCTTCGGGGATGCCGATCTCGTCGATGTTGAGATTGGGGTCGGGAGTGATGACGGATCTGGCGGCGTAGTTCACTCTTTTGCCCATCATGTGCATGCGGATGACACCCTGCTTCTTCTCGATTACTTGTTTTAGGCCCTGGCAGTTGGCCGAGTCCGATGTTTTGCTCATGTCGCGGTCCATCAAGTGATCGACGTTCGCCTGCAGATCTTGCCAGGCGTTGTGCAGCTTCTCAATGGCATTGTTACCTCTCGTGTTGTTGAATACAAGTTTACCTGCATCCGGAAGATTATTTACGTTTCCGTCCTGGATGGCTTGAATGATGTTTCTTAGAGTGAGGCAGTTCATTATGATGGATCTGTACACTTGAGTTTGGGGATGTTCAATTAGCTGGCCGTGTAAATAATTTACTGGTCTGACAATCGGTGGCAGTACCGGCACAACTTTGAAGAAAAATATTTCCGTAGGATTCTCTATTGTCAAGTCGCTAAGACACGGAATGATTAACTTCAGTGTATTTTCTTCATTTTTCCAGAGTTTTTGTAAATACTCTTCCGACTGGTCTGGCATAATAACAACAACTTCTGATCTTTGTACAACTCCTCGACTATTGGCTCCTTCGTTTTGTAAAACTTTTGAAGTCATTATTTTATTTTTTAAAACAGAAATTTTAGTGATAGACTCACGACAATTAATGCACTTTTTCCCAGAGTGATACTGCTTTAAAAGATTATCAATGTAAGTGTGCCATTGCATATTCGTATTTTTTGTGTTGATGTCCGATTTATCTAAGTTCTTACTCTCTTTACATTTTTCTCTGTTTTGAACATTCTGAATATAGCTAGCAATGACATCTTGAATGTAAGTGATATCTGTTGATTCTACAGAGCTTGAATTCGTTTCCGATAACACGCATGAGACTTCTTGATCTAAACCTTCCACACTACTGTAAAAACCATCTCTTAATAACTGAAGCTTAGCAGCTAATACTAACTTAGCATGAGGTGGTATTTGCAAAGTAAAGCAATTCAAACAAGAGAGTCTGAGAATTGTTTGTAGTGATTTGTGAAACAGTGGGTTCACCACTGGCATTGGTAAATCTATATGTCCAAAATGTCCAGGACATTTTAAAACATTACTGCTACAAGTTCTACAAGGATCCGATGACTCTGTTAAAGGTCCTAAAATATTTTTTATAAAAATATACATTATTTACATTATAAAAATTCAATAAAGTATTTTCATATAAAATATAACTTTAGTCGTCATTATTTACTTACCTAAGGCTGGATCGTGTAAACCTCCGATCAATGGATGGCCTAACATGTTAAATGAATCAGGTGTAGTTATGCGTTTTACACTTAAATTTCTGATGTCTTCAGCTGTAAAAACTGAAAATGCCAAACTTTTCGGGTCCAGATGTTTCACGGACATCCGACCCGATATTCTGTGATTTCGACTCATGGTGGTTGTTGTAAACAAAAACCAATAGAATGCACCTACAACAACAATAAAAATCACAAATAAATAATACATACTTATAAATAACAATATTTCAATTCAATAGTAAAGGAAAATCTATACTTAGCACCTAATTATTAATATTTGATATGGTATAAAAAACACAATATAAAATGATTATGGAAAAGCAGGCACTGAATAAAAATACACAAACCTTTTTGTAATTTTCCTTATATCTAAAGTTTATTTATGTTTGTGTAAACTCATTTGCTTGAAGTCTACATATTCGTTAAGTGTGTACTAAAGTTTAAATAATTTATTTTTAAAAACATTACGTTTTATTTCATTGATACAAAATACTGCAAGAGGTTAAGTGTGTATGCGGTTGCGGCGGACGAACACGTGCACCATATGATGGCGGATTGGTATATGTTCATCGTACTATCGTACATGCGCATCTCAACATTCTCAACTCTGTACATATCGAACTTAAAAAAATGTTCGATATATCAATATGTATAAGCCATGTAGGACATGATAAAATATGTCGTACTTTATAAATTGAAATTTAATTTTTATAACAAATTATAATTTTTGTTGCTAATATAAAAACATTAGATTTATTTGATTAAAACAGAATTGAATTTAGAATTTTAAAATAATTTATCAGAAATTAATTGATTGTAAAGATGTAAGCGTAAATTTTTATAAACGAGAAAATGAGGAAAGATTAATATGTACTTTGTTAAAGAAAACTTACATTAAATTAAATTTTCAAATTTAAACAGTATATGTTATTATTAAATTATCACATCTTATACAAACATTTCGTTATACTGTATTAAAATTTTTTATTTTAATATACTTGAAAATGAGGAGCGAGGTTGTTTACAGAAAGATTTAATAAATTATAGGATTTTCCTAAGGTTTCAATAAATGATAAACAATAAATTTTTTTTTGTAAAATTTATTTAATTTTTATAAATTAATAGTTTTTCGCCAAAATGCCATCCTTCTTTCCAAGACGAACTATGCAGTCATCAGACTCACCCTGAAAAATACAATAAATTATTAATTATTTTAGTAAACTATTGTTCTATTCTAAATGAAGTTTGATTTAAATTAAAATTATCAAACTAGTACAGTTACCTACTATAAAACTACCAAGTAAATTATTTTTCTTTTAATCTCTATTCTTCTAATCAATATTGAATTGTTTTCACATTTTTTACAATATTTTATACTGCTTACAATTTTTGTTCATAAATTTTTATTTGAACTTGATTAGAAAATAAATAGATGATAATTCTTTCTGTGATATACAATGTGTTTCTATTAGTAAGCAAAGATATTCAGAATACATTTTTTAATTAACGTTATTTCTAACCAAAGTTTAATTAATTTTTTCTTAAAATTATATTATAATTCAATAAGAATCTTACCATTCGACGGATAGCTCCGCAGATGGCATACATCTTGTTTGTATCTGTCATTCTTCCCGTGGCTGGGTCAACATCGGCTAATGCTATCTGAATAGAAGCATGGTCCTTAGCATGAATGATCCGGTTGCTGGCCGAACTGAAAAAAGAAATATTTAATATCAAAAACACAGTTCCGCTTAGGTCATCCCTACAAATTTCCTTAGGTCTTCCCTACAAATTCCAGTTTTAATACAAAAAGTAACCATGATCCTTATCAGTTTATAACCTCAAACTTATTTTGTTGAGAAGCACAAAAATGAAAGAATCCTTGTAAATTTAGTTGACCTGTATTCGGTAAACGAAATAAAAGTTAAGAAATGATGGTACATGAAATTTTCTAAACTACGATTTTTAAGTAAACAATAAAAACGTAAAAACCACGTGTACAACTTACCATTTTCGGGGGCAGTACAAATCAACGAATTCTCCTGCGTCGTTCTCCATTTTTACTGTCTGTAAATAATAGATTCGAAAGTAAATTATTAAATTCTGCAAGCGTTTTCTTAAATCCCATTAAAATAGGAAAGGAAATAAATTAATTGAAGAGAAACTGTACCTGCTCGTGTGGCGATGCAAAACCGGAAAGAAAGAAGCGTAAATAGACACTATCGAGCGTCGATTTCTCGAACTTTGCTTCTCGTTCAGTGGTGCCAGACTGGCAGCGAGAAAAAAGGAATTTTCAAATTCCAATACTGATACAATCAAAATAGTAAATATTTCGAAGACTGTGAAAGTTGAATTTATACATTTGATAGGAAGTAAAGTCTATAAAAATATATTTAAATAATTTTTAACTTGTTTGCTCGTGGATACAATTAAGATTACATGAGAAGAACTGAAGAATCGTAGGAGCTTTAAAAGTTACTATAGTGTTAGTGACTTCTTGGCGTTAAATTTCCGACGTTGGCGGAACTAGGCACAGAAGGAAAATCGACGGCACTGCGCAAGGATCTGGTCTGGCGAAGGTGTTTTCTGCTCGCAGTAGCGAAAATGGCTGCGGTGACAATACTTCGTCGTGCAATTGCACAAAAAATGTTCACCAGAAATTACTCTTCTCATATGGATCCGAAGCAAATGGGTAAGCAAATAATAAAACGTTTGAGTCTTTATTTTTGCCACAAGTATTGACTATTTTACTTTTTCAAGTTTTTGTATGCCTACCGTCTTAAGTTACTTTAAATGTTGCTTTGACCTTCATTAACAGTGAAATAAATTCTTCTGATATATGAAAATGTAAATAAAACATGCTTTTGAATATTTAGATGTTCATGATCTTCCTATATTTACAAGTTAATATGCGGAATGTTTTTCCTTTTATCAGGTTACATAACAAATTTTTGGTTAGATCCATTGTAATAAGTTTGTTTGAATTTTCTATAAATACTTAATCTGAAAATGTTTCTTCTTCAAAATATATAATTTGAAATGAAATGATAAGATTGAAAAATATGATAGCGCTAATAATTAAAACTTCATTTTAGTTCTATTTAATTATATATTATATACAGATAAAATTTGACAAATCTATTATCATTAAAAGTTGACATAAAATTAAATTAAGACTAGGCGACAATTATTTTTCAAAAATTTAACAAAAATAATAGTATCATTTTTTTATAATAAAAGTATAAATTTGTTTTCCTTTAATTACATGATTTTAATCTTCCAATTAATAATAGTTCTATCAAAATACATGTCAATTTTACTTGTGAAAAAAATTGTAAATATTATTAATAAATTAAATAAAGAAAATTATATTACAAAAATATCATTTAGAATATTTTCATCATTAGTTTCAAATAAAATTATACAATTTTCCTTTAAGCAAAGAAAAATTGTTTTAGATTTTAATAATATAAAAAGTATTTTTAAATAAATTAATATTTAATTATTTCAGATGCTACACATAAGATGTGGAAAAATTTAACTATGTTTGCAGTACCACTTGTATTAACAGTTGTTGGTTTAAATGTATACCTTTCTATGGAAGAAGAAGTAAAACCAGAATTTATACCTTACGAACACTTGAGAATCCGTACTAAGGTATACTTGTCATTTTAATTTCTACTGATATTTAATTATGACCTCAATAGTGTAAAGCATTTTAATTTTGTTTCATTTACTGATTCAGTCTGCTACATCATTAGATACAATTAATTACTATTGTAAAATATTTAATTAATTCCAATGTATAATATTTCAGAGATTTCCATGGGGAGATGGAAACCGTGGATTTTTCCACAACCCACATGTTAATGCTTTACCAAACGGATATGAGCATTAGAAAAGTAAAAAATCATGATAAATTAAAAATTATATTAGCTAATACGATACAAAAACTACAACATGATTGTCATTATAAAAATATTCTATGATATCATGTAAGTAATTCAAAAAATAAAGATTTCCAAAATAAATTATCATCTACAATAACTACTGTTTCATTGGAATATATTAATAAGTAATAAGGACTCAACAATGCATTATTATAAACAAACAGAACAAATTATTTGATTTTCAAAAATGTCTTTATTTTATATCTTATAATTATTTAAAAAATTATGTATAGCTATCTACATATATATACATTTTTTATATAAAAAGTTCTTACTTTTTCTACATATTTCTAAATAATTCAACAATAAATATTGATAAGAATGTAATTTATGGCAAAACAATTTTTAGAATTGGCTGCTCCGCAATTAAAAATACTAGATTTAAGCAGTTTTTCTTCTATTAAGATGTTTTTTGCAGGTTTTATAATGAACCTTGATCCAATGATCATATTGACAATCTTTTGAACAGTATGCAATTGACAAACAATTAGAACAAACAATTTCACTAGCTTTATTACACATTAAACATATAGGATTTAAATTGCCCGAAGTAGATTCAGAATCTCTCTCTTTCTTCTTAGATCGAACTGCAGTTATACAAATCTCGCTACTAGTAATTTGAGATTTCTCAATAATCTGCTCTTTATTTTTATCATTCAAAGATGATTTCTGTACGCTACAATGGTAATTGCTATGAATTTATTTATATTTTATAGTATTCAGAAAGAAAAAATAATTTCACAAAAGCATTTAAAGATTGGATAAAATAAAAAAAAGAATTTAATTTTGTAAAGACTAATACTTAGTATACAAAACTTATTTGATACGCTACCTGTTGTGGTCTGTTGTAAGTTTTGAGACCATTACTATATTCACTGGCCTAATTGTCACAGAGTTGTTTTGTAGAGTTGTTAATATATCATGGTTTTTAACTAATTTATTATAATCCTGCATTTGTGAATTTAATTCTTCTTTTTGTTTTTTGGACATTGATTGAGCTTTTTTCCTTTGAACATCTAATTCTACATGAACTGGATTCATATATTTATTATCTCTGACTTGATATCCACATTTCTGTAAGGAACGATTATATTCAAATAGCCTTGTCAAACTCAGCTGGATATCCTTTCCAGACGTTTCAGAAATGTTCAAGGAATTACTGACAGCAATTATTATAGTTTGATAATCTTTTTCTGAAGTGGTTGCATAAATTGCATGCAAACATTTCGCTATATTTAAAATAATCAATTGAAATTTCCAGACATCTTCTGTTAAACACATTCTAAATCTAAGGGCATCAGAATAGGTTTGAACATTTGTTAATGGAATTTGATTTAGAAGTTCTAATTCATTCTCAATTTTTGTCACTATTATTTTTCTGAATTTATATACTTTATCAATAATACATTCTTTCTTTTCTTGAGGGGTTATTGACAGTGGTTTAGGCAAGATTAGCTCCTTTAAAGGTGAAATAGGAAGAGAAAAAATAGTAAATGATTCTTTTGGTACTACAGTAGAAACGTTTGCATTTGATATAGAATTTTGTGGTTTTGGTAATATAGATGGTGAAACACTTGTTTGATCAAACATATTAGTGAACATTGATGAAGCAAATACTATGTTCGTAGAAGCTGCAGATGTTTGTATAGTTCCTTGAGATGAGTTCTGCACATCATTAGGAATCGCAGATGTAAAAATTTGCGAATCTCCATGAGGTGAGTTTTGTACCGAATTTAAAACTAACAGTTGGGGTGTATACTGTGGTACCACTGGTGCAGTTACTGTATTAAGTACTTGTAATGGAAGATTATTTACTGTGCCCTGAACATCTGTCTGAGTTAAGTTATTTTCAATAATTAAATTATTCTGTTCATTTATTTGACTAGTGGAATTATTATTTTGAGTATGAACTGTATTTACTGTAGAATCTGTACTCGTTTGTACTTGTGACTCTGGTTTCTTTAACAATTCATTAATGTCACGACATTTAAATGGTCCTGTAGTTTTCAATGTTTTCTTATTTAAGTCATCTATATCCATCCAGTCACTACATTCATCTATTAATCCTTCTGGATTTTCTACTGATACATTGATTAATATCGAAGATGGTATACTACCTGAATCCGACTGATTAAATGAAACATTATCACATTCTTTTATTGATATACTCACTGAAATTGGTTCTTGTGAATTACAAGGACTTTTCTTAAACTGTTCTAAAAGATTTTCACAAATTTGTTGTTCAATATTCTGATTATCTGACGTAACAGGTTCATCTTTTATTTCTTCTGGAGCTACAATTTCTCTAGCTAAATTAAACTTTTGCAATATATTTGGATTACTTAAGTCAATATTTACATTTCCAGTAAACTGTATGTCATCTGTTGTTGATGTTACACAATTATTAACGGAAGCATCAATGTTACAATTATTTAAACTATTTTCAGTAACATAATTGGAAAGTTTAGAATCATCATTTCCAACTGTTTTATCTATTCTTAAATCATTTGGAGATACAGATTTCATATTTTCATCTAAAATATTTTCTGAAAAATCTGTGACCGATGTATTAGGAGCAGCAGATTTTTCGTTTGAATCTGGAGAAGGTTTCATCAAAGCATCTTCAATTAAATTTTCAATGAAGGTATTAATTGAAGTTACTGTTTCTTTTGTTGAGTCTAAAGTAACTTTACAAATATTCGTAGTTGACTCTTCATTTGTTAATATTCCTAAATCACATTCTGAGATAGATAAGTTTTTCTCATCTGATTCTATTTCCTCTAGTGTAATTACTTTTAAAGTATTATCAGTCGATTCAGATAATTGACAAGTTTCACTGGCATCTTCAATATTTGTATTACTAATTGTACTATCACTTACAGGTTTAGGAACATTTATTACTTGACTTGTTAGATCATTATTTATTTTTTGGAAGGTAATTTCTTGATTTACATCAATCACCTCTTCATCAGAATCTAAACTAATTACAGCTTCGGATTGAATATCCTTACTTCCATAAAATACACTTTTTCTGTTTTGAACATTTGAAATAGGACCAAAATCATTCAAGATTACAATATCTTCATCATCAACAGCAACAATGTCTTCATTAACAAAATTTTTCACATCTTCATTGTAGAATGAAGGCAATTCATTTAAATTATGGGTTTCATCTTTTGAAGGCAGTTCTTGATTGTGCAGTAAGTTATTTGTAAAATTAGATTTTTCATCTGTTACATTATATAGATCCTTATTGTCATTTTCAATCAATTCGATGTCCCTATTATATTCTATCTTATTAGATCCAACATACTCGACATCAAAATCGGAATAATTGTTGTAATCATCATCAGAATATTCATTGTCATTTTTATTGTTACTTATTGATGAAATAAATTCAAAATCTCCACCTTCCATATCCACTGGATCGTATTTTTGTGAACAATCAGGCATCACCTGATCTGTTGACGAAAAATCATCTATAATATGAGAATTTGTTTTTTTATTAGCACAGTTCTTCTCAAATTCATCAATTGATTTTGGAATATTTTTATCTGCAACACAAGAATTTAATTCTTCATTAGCAGAGCGTCTTTTATAAGCATCAGTTTGTTTTGTAAGGTGTTCCTTTGATGAAATTTTATTAACATCATTTTGTTTATCACTTTGAATATTAGAATGTACTATTTGATTTTGATTCAATTTCAAAGTCTGAACATTATTATCTTCAATAGCAATGTCTGCACTTGTTCTTGCATTTGTAACAGTCAAATCCACATTACATATTTCAGTCTTACTACAACTGACTTCTGTAGTCCTTTCATCTAATTTTGATTTATTTCGTTTTGCAGTACAAGGCACAAAAGTTTTATTTTTTGATTGACTTTTTTCTACTGTCTCTGCTACTTCATTTTTTTCAGAATGATTTTTTTTCATTTCCTTTGATTTTCTTCGCTTTTTTTTAAAATTTCATCTTCTGTTTCACTTGCATCACTTGCTTCTCCAAATAACTTATTAAATATTAATCTCAAATTACCATTTGTAAATAAATTTTCTAGAGATTTTGACTTTTTAGTTTCATCTTCAGAATTTTCTAATGATATCTTATTTATTTGAGTTTCTTCTTTTTCAATATTGCACTGTCGATCCATATGTAGAATTTCTTGAGTGGATTTTACTAGTTCAGTATTTTCGTGAAGTGACAAATTTCTTAAATAAGAATTCGTTGACACATTTTTATTTAATTTTGAAGAAATTCTGCTCTCATCGTTTGATTCATTACAACTATAAAAATCGGAAGTGCTACTAACTATAGTTCTAGTTTTTGGTAAATATTCCTTTACATTGTCATTTGATGACGATACGTCCAAAGGTTTTTCTGTTTGTAAACTATCTTCTAATGAAGAATTAACAGTAATATTTACATTAATATTAACAGCAACACAGTCATCTGTTATTTTTTGTCGTTTTCTTCCAACTTCTGTAACATCTTTATTATTTCTCTTTAATTTACTTTTCAAAAATGAACTGAGAGAATTTTCCAAGTTGTTCCGATTTACAGGAATATTTATAGGCCTAGTATCGTTTATTTCAAGTTCTGGTACTGTTTTACGTATGTGAACTTTCAATTTAGAATTAATTGAGTTTTTCTCTTCTAAGCTCTCTTTTTCTGGCAAAACAGGTCTATCTGTAGCATTGTTACTTATAAAATCTTCACCAGAAGTAACGTCTACAATCTTTAATAAATCACTGTCAGTTTCTTTTAAAAGACCATTTGGAGATGAAACCCAGTATTCTTTACTTACAAGATCTCTTTTTATAGTAAGTTTTAGAGAGGAACTAGTTTTGCTACTTCTTGATTCATCTGAGTGTGATCGAGATCGTTTTGCCGGTTGTATGACCACACTTGGTAAAGAATGCCTCTTTTTGAATGATTTAATCTTATTGTACTTAAATATATTATCGCTGTTTTTTCCTACTTTAGATAAAAATAAATTCTGATCAAAATCAAAATTGACTTGCAGATGGTTTGATGACTCTGAATTAAATTTCTTTGGAATACTGTCCGTTTTGTTTGTTACTAATGACGAATCTGAGAAAGAAGATTCTTGCAATTGATTTTTTTGTAAAATAAGTTCTTCATAGTCGTTTGCCTCTTCTTCATCGCCATCATATGAATACAGTGATCTTTGGTCATTATTATCAGAACTGTCATAGATCTCTACTTGAGGTACATCTTCTATTGCCAAAAGATTATTATGATTCCAATAATCATTCCTAAAAAGAAAAAAATATTTTCATTAATTTTTTTTATTAAGTACTTTTAATATGAAAAACTTTTAATAAACCATAAATTTACTAATAATTCTGATTAAAATATTTTAATTTAATATTAAAAACATTTACTTTTAAACAGTGTTCTGTTTATCTCTTTATCTAGCGATCAATCGTAAGTGTTTTATCTATTTCTTCATTCAAGTATAATAAAATTATTTTAATAGACTCATTAATTCTTTGTTACAAAGTACCTATATTTAATAATAACACTGATACCGATTCTTAATTTATTCAAACAATCAATGAGACTAACTATTGAATAAACAGCAGAAAGCAGACAATAAAAAAAAGCAGTTAATCTCAAATAAAAAAAGAAAGCTCTGCCTTTTCAACATAAAATCGAGATGATGCAAGTTTTTTTTCTCTTTGTCGAAGGGACTCAACTGTACCTAGCGCGCCAGAACTTTGCGCTTTTTTTAGCGTTCACTTGAGCTTGAAGCAAGTAGCGCAAGGACAAATTGTGATTGCCGATAATCCCGCTTATGCTGGACCAGCTGGCGGCAAGGGCGAAA
This sequence comes from Sycophila sp. Sp_5, assembly GCA_018906775.1. Taxonomy (NCBI): domain Eukaryota; kingdom Metazoa; phylum Arthropoda; class Insecta; order Hymenoptera; family Eurytomidae; genus Sycophila; species Sycophila sp. Sp_5. The sequence continues at coordinate 753,884 of JACCID010000074.1, forward strand.
AAATTGTTGAGCAGTGCAAACATGCGTTCCTGTTCCATTTGCCGTCGTGCCGGCCTCGCGCCCATCCTGCCTCCTTCGTAAGGCCTCCACCTTCTGGATATTTCATCCGTGCGTCTCTCCTTCTTGAGCTTCTCGCAGCCGGTCCAGACCACCGCCGTCGTGGAGTAACTTTGCTCGCGCCACTGCTCGCGGAAAGCCTCGGCGGTCGCCCCGTCGAATCTCAACTCCAGGCATTGCAGCTGCGACGGGTTCCACGCAGCCGCGAATTCGTCGGTGGCGCGCGAGGCCACCTGCAGACTCGAATTGGAGGAAGGCGCCAACTCGTCGGTTCTCTTGGTGATGCTGCTGTCAGCTGCAGCCTCGTCGGCGCCCTCGTGCTCATCCAAGGCAGATGGGATCGACCCTTCCCTCGAACAATCGCTTGTCGCGGGCACTTCCTCCGCGTTTCCTTGCACCTCCGCCTCGTCGGGGCAGGTCCGGTTGAGTCCACTGCTGCGGTGCTCGTAGTCGCACACGTAGACGGGCACCAATTCTAAACAGGCCACTGGTCGTCGGTTGTAAAATCGGTCGGACTCCCCGTTGGCGACGATGCGCCTCGAGGAGCTTCTCGGTGGCGATTGCACATCGGTGCTCGGCTCCCCATCCTCTTCAATTACGCAGTCGAAGCGATTTTCCGCGTAATCTTCAGGCACACGTGCAGCAGGCGTTGCATTACGATCGCTATCGGCGTCGCGCTGCAGCTGACTAATCACGACTTCCGTTCCGCCGGGGAGCTCCAGCGCCCCGTCGCTCGTAATCTCGACGTCCTCGTCGTCGTCAAGGGTCACCACTTCCAGAACCGCCCGGATAACGTCGTCGCGGTACCCGACGTACTGCGGCTCTACTTTGGGCTTCGTGTCCGGCTCGTCGTCGTCGTCGCACAGGTCGACGATGTCCACGTCCTCGTCGTGGTCAGCCGACCTTGGTCTCATGAGCGTCCGCTCCTCCTTCACGTGGATCGTCATCTCGCCGCCGCTCAATCGGCGCACCCTGGGCCCTCGGGGCTCCTCCTGCGGGAACACCGCGTCGACGAGCACGTCGTCGTCTACGTCGCCGAGCATCGGCGTGTCGACGTCCGCGTGGTAGTGCCTGACGGCCGCGCCGCTCTCGTCGCACTCGACGACGTCGTCCCGGTCGGCGTTGTCGGCGTCCATCAGACTGTCGCCGTCGTCGTCGAGGTGCTGCGCGTCCTGCCGGGCGCGCTCGCAGTTGCACTCGTGCGGCCAGATCTCGACGTCGCTGAGGGTGGAGCGCGGCCAGTCGGTGCGGTCGACGACGAGCACGGGGCAGGTCTCCTCCTCGGCGGGCAGCAAATCGTTGCAGACGACGGTGGGCGGTCCGAGGGCCCAGTCGGGGTGCCCGGCGCGTTTGCAGGCGAGCACGCGTCGAGGGTCGCGGACGTTGGGTATCTGGAGGGGCCGCAGGGTGGGGTTGGCGCGCGCCCGAGGCACGACGACGCGCCGCAGTGCGCGTTTGTACTCCTCGTCGGAGAGGTTCCTGGATGGGTTTTCTTGCTCGTCCTCGCGCTTGTCGAGGATGAGAAGAGGCTGGTCGGCGCGGTCGCGCTCGAGGTCCAGGATCTTCTGCAGGCTGCGCTTGCGTCGAGGGTCGGACTTGTGGGGCACGTCGCGGAGCGGCAGGATGTCGCGGGAGAGATACAACGGAGGCAGGCCGGAGATGGTCCGCAGCTGATGCGGGTAGTCGCTGTAGCGGTCGTCATTGTTTACGTCGTCGCTCATCGCGTCTTTGTGCGAGCGGCCGAGGTTTCTTAGGAACGGCTCATCGGCTTCGATAAGCGATATTGAAGCCTCCTTCGACGCCGGGGAAAAAATTCACTGCACAAACATTTGAATAACACTTGGATAGGCGCGGATGGCCGGCGCGGACTGATGATAAATAGTCCATGGAATCAGCGGCGGGTGTACAATTCTGAGTTTTCCGAGTATGGCGTTTCTGGGAATGAACGACGAATAAGACACTTTCTTCGGGTTCGATAGCTTTGTTTGTTAAATCTCGCGTTTAAAGTGTTCCAGGATTACGTAGAGTCGGCACGGCGCAAGTGACACACTGATTCGAGATAGTCAACGGCGTGAAGTGTGCATCATGGTGAGCGCGCACGTGTTGCGCCGAGGACTCGCGCATTCAAACTGACGCGGCCGACGAAGCGCGTTGAGCTTGGAGCCTCGGGCTAAGTGTGCGTGCAAGTGTACGTGCCGCTCGGGAGCCTCTCCCACTCCGAGCGATCCTACCAACATTTTTATAGCCAGTGTATATCATACGCAGGTAGTGCGTCCAGCGCGGTTAACTGCGTATTTGAATTCAACGGTACGCTTTATTTCTACGGTTTAAAATATGTAGGGGACGGGAAGGCCACTATAGTGGCTCGACCATGGATAGACACTTTACATGAGTATTTCCCAATATTAGAGACACATATTATGTGTTTTTTATAGAAAATACTGAGAAATTGAAAATTCCAAAATTTCCCGTTCTCTAAAGGTTAAATCTGCTGCTTTCAATCTCGTGTAAATTTAAAAAGGGATTTCAGTTTTATTTTAATATGCATCTTTTTGTTATATTTTCATGCATTTTTTTCCTTTGATGAATTTGTAATAAAACGGCGACGAATAGATAGCAGAAAAAAAATTCGTATCCGTTTTACAAAAGATTGTAAGCATCCATGAGCTGGCAATTTATATAATTTTTATCTATATCAGTTTCAATAGAGCAATTGATTTGCAGAGTAGTTGCAATTTAATGTTAGTTTCTTGCATCATTTCGCTTTGCGATATGATACAATATTTAAAATTGTTGTCAAGGTATTGATAAAATTTTGTTGCTCAGAAACAAAATTTCAGCGACAAGGAAAATGAAAACGTGTTTCACACGCATTTTTGCACTAAGATAAATATTGTGAGCAAAAACTATATGAAAGCACATTACACTGTTAGAATATGAAGTACGTGGGATGTGTTATTTGGAAGCACAAAGCTGCGTTTAAATCGCTTAGTGCTAAATTTCTACTTTTGTATTATTAAAAATAAAAATAAAATGTTTGCATTTGGAAAACCATTTAAAAACTTTTTGGTTTATACAAAAATGTTTAGTTTACTTTATACAAAAAAAATTGTTTACATTTAAAAAATGCTGATATTTGAAGAAATTTTAACACGAATGTTTAATATTTGCCAATTCACTAATTTTAGCTGCTTTTTTTACATATACTTCTGCTAATAATTTTTTTAAAAGATTTTACTAACTTTGTTTGCTATCAGTCTTTTCGCGTTGTTTTTCAGAAAAAAATTATATACAAAATTAATACTACCGAGGTATTTTCTCTGTAAATTTCTCAGACGTTGTTGAATATTTATTAGGCACTAGTGAGTTAAATGCATCTTTAAAGTTAATAATATAAAGTCCTACTACCCTTACGTGACCTGCATTGTTAAAATCACGAGTTTAGGACAGTGACAACAAGTAGGCTTAGACTAATAACTTCTATTTAGCACTTGTACGTAGTGTACTCGTCATAACATTGTTAATATTCCTAAACAATGTCTAAATAATTATTCTTCTGCGCTTATTCAATTTACTATTTAAATTACGTTTTGTCTATAAAAAATAATTATAAAATTCAATATCATGTTTTACAAAAATATATCGAATTCTTACAAATTTATATTTTGTTAGTTATTTAAATATTAAATGTAAAGACTTACATTTGTTTTCTGGACAGAAGAATGAATGGCTTCTTCATAATTTGAATGATCCCAAGTCTGACTTTATCTTTTGAAATTCCCAGGGCGTGCAATTGATCCCTTATCTGAAAATAATAAAACACATTAATTTTTCAAATAATTGAAACGTCTTGTCTTATCCAATGTAAATAACGTTAAAATTTCAAAAATTTTAAAATATTATTTTTTAATTGTTTACGAAGTTTTCCATTCAATACGCAGTAACTATTGAGTCGCAAATAATGGATTAAGATAAACACCCTGCGAAGCAGTCCCTTTCGTCGAATAGGTTCAAGATTTAACAGTAACTGTTTTAGATCAAAATTATTCAATTTTCTGAACGTTTTAATATATTTCTTTTTCTTGAAGTGCTTCATACTGTACGGAAGAAAAATGAATTAAAAAATTGAATTGATTGAAATCGTCTTATGTTATCGCGTTGGTTATTTTGATAATAAAAAAAAGGCCAAAACAAATGTAAGTCGTCGAAGTCTAAATGTGATTCGTTTCTAACTTAATGGTGCAAAAACTTCTATAATAAAAAAAAAACTAATGTATCATCGTCATAATGTAAATTTTATCACAGTGACTTGATTGCAATTACTCTCGATTGGTTATTAAGTAAATAAAAGTATTAACTTTTAAGGTACGAATAGAAAAATCTCATTATTATTAAGTTTTCATTAATGCTTGATTTAAAAAAAATATTTTAAAGCTACAGTCGAAAACTTAAGTTCCAAAGACCATACATTAAAAATTCATTGTTCTGTTTCAGCTAAAGAAAAGAGTAAATTTCATAAATCAAAATAAAGACAAAAACAATTTGGCTAAAGCTAAAATTTTGCGAATCTGCGATTAAATTAAATCGTTACTGAGCTCTACAAGGAAATATTTACATTTATTTTCATTGCGTCCTTTGAAATAGATCCTTTTTCGTCGCACGCGTGAGCGAAAAATTAATTTGCCGAGTAATGTAAACATAATCCGAGGAAATATTAAACCGCTTTTATCGAGTTGAGCATTCAGCATGCCATAAAGAAGAAAAACGGATAGGTCCGATCATATTACTACAATATTTGATTACATTTTTATTCAATTTTAATGATACTTTCAAAAAATACGTCAAAAAATTTGAAAAACCATAATATGGTTAAGTTTTTATTTAATAAAATTCAACGTCTGTAATGTTTGCTCACAATATTCCAATAGAAAATTTTGAATTTTGATAAAAGTTATATAAAAATTACGAACAAAGTTTAATTTAATTAGATGATAGAAAACAGCGATGCAGATACTAAAATGGTAGAATTATTTTTAATTTAATATTTTAACTTGAAAATTTTAATGAATTGAAATAGATATTACGTTGATTTAGTATTTTCTAGTGAAGAAAATGATTTTGATATTGTAAAAAGTTTATATTACTGGCTGAGTATATACTTTTTTTAAAATATAGTTTAAAATAAAATGACATATTAGAATCAAATATATATATAGTGGATAATAATAAATATTTAGCACAAAATAATCATAAGATAAACTTGAAAATGACAAACAAAAATTTAATTTCTACTATAACATTTTATAGTAGTGTACATTGTTCACTGCTAACAAAGAAAAATACTTGCAAAAAAAAATTCATTTTAATTTTTAATTTTTAGAGCATGCAAATAAAATACACTCTTCCAAAATCCGATAAACTTATAGGGTTCCATCGGAATGATACCGCAAGTTTATCGGGAAATTTTTGAAAGAGTTTGTTTTATTCTTCTGCTATAAAAATGGCAAATTAAAATAAATATTTTTTGAAAGCTGCTTTTCTTCGGTAGAGGCGACAAGATGGTCTGTTGTGAAAATCCAATTGAAAACGATTGATTTAAATAAATTCAACGAAATCGTATATAAAAACGCGACAATTAAAACTTAATTGTCTCGAACAATGTTTTCATAAAAGATTTCCTTCAGATTTATTTAAAATCACTTCGTTTCCAATTGGATTATCCGAAGATAGCAGCATCCGCAGCTTCGTGCAAACATTTGCATCTCAGGGGCGGATCGCAACAAAAAAATAGTATATTACGTAACAAGGGAGGTAAAATAGAAATATTTTACCTCCCTTGTTACGTAATATACTATTTACACGAAAAATAAAATAATTTAAAACGATAAAAATAAGACTGCATTTACATATAAGCAACTGCTGCAATTGTCTTGTCAAATGATTTATTTTTATTGCATAAAAAAATTATCTTGTTTAAATCCCGTGAAATATAAACCGAGTAAATTGATTTTGCTACGTTCAAATTACTTCTTATTTTCTTTTTCATTATTTTTCTTTACTGTGGGTACGAACTGATATATAATTCACCGACGAAAACAGCGGTAGACGTAAACAACGACGAATTTCGTTACACTTACACATTTGCCTCCTCAAGTCAACGTATATTGCACCTTACACAGAGTAGATCTTTTTTTTTTCTCTCGAAAATAATAAAGAAGTATAGCCTTGAAGTTCGCTGCATATTTTTCTTTTTTTTTTTTAAAGCGACCGTCCTTTCCGAGTCATCCCTGCCGCTCGACTGCAGACAATATCAGCTGATTTTTTGCAACGAAGGGAGAACATTCAATTCAATGTAGCAGCGCTAATATTCGCGAAGCACACTACAAAATATTACACACTTAATACAATTATACAGAAGAAAAAAACGTAGTCTCTTTAAATCTGAAAATGTGAACAATGACAAAATTTATGTAAAAAAAAAAGCTCATTCTCAGATTTACACCTTTCGGAAAAAGTAACATTGTAAAAAAACGAACCGCCGCGTCGACCTCTGTACACACGCAACGAGAAGTGTATATTGTACATACACAACAACAACAACAACAGTACATTTCGTGATTTTCAACCTCACGCGAGGTTAACCTGTAGGGGACGGGAAAGCCACTATAGTGGCTCGACCATGGATACACACTTTACATGAGTATTTCCCAATATTAGAGACACATATTATGTGTTTTTATAGAAAATACTAAGAAATTGAAAATTCCAAAATTCCTCGTCGTGTAAAGGTTAAACTCCCTTCCTCGCACAAGTGTCGAACCATTTTTTTTTTCTTCACGTGTGCAAGATGCGTTTTTTACCGAACGAATTGGAGCGCAACGAGACGCGTTTTGCACATACACAACAACAGTACATTTCGTGATTTTCAACCTCACGCGAAGTTAAACTCCCTTCCTCGCATAAGTGTCGAACCATTTCTTTTCTTCACGTGTGCAAGATGCGTTTTTTACCGAACGAATTTGAGCGCAACGAGAAGCTTATTGCAGACACACAGCAACAAGAACAAAATAAACGAGAACTCGGCGACTCTACGACGCTTCCCTGTACCTTTTCTCTGTAGTCCGCTATTATTCTTATGTCTTCCCTTCTTTTCCTCTGCTCCCTCTTCGCCTTGAGAAGACAGTAGTCGCAGACGAACTCGCAGGCGGCGATCGCGGGGAACCTCCTGGCCAGGTTGCCCCGGACGCGCTGCAGCCTCCGTCGAAAGCGCTGGTGGTGACTCCCAAAAGGATTGCCGCAGTGCTGCTGCGACAACTCGATGGCGCTCCAGCAGTGTGCGCACGGCGTGTACCTGGAGGCTACCGCCCGGTAGCTCCCGGTGCAGACGGCCCGCGTCTGCTTCTTCCCCGAGCACAGCGTCACGTACTCCTTGAAGCGGCAGCAGAAGCTCCAGGCGATCCGGTGGCGGCCGTTCTCGCTCGCGATCATCGTGACTGCGGGTCCCCGGCCGGCGGCACTGGCAAACTAAACGCGCGAAGATCGAAACGTCCGTGACGGGTGCATAGGTCAGTTTGAGCGTATACACAATGCGCGCCATGCGGTGCTCGGCGGCCGAGTGCGGCGCGCTTGCGAGAAATCGGTGCTACTTATTGGCTGCGCGCGCAGGCTGCCGATGTGGTGGTGACTCTGACTAGATGGGTCCGCCTCTGAGGGAGGGAGTAGGGAGTGCGGGTACCGGCGCGCATGTCCGAGCGTGCGTGTGCGGGTGCGTACGCGTTTTTACGAATGCGGATACCGAGAAAAGCTATCGAACAAAGTAGGGAAGTGCTTATTTACGACCGAGATAAGGTGATCTTGTCTCGACAGCTGGAGGGTGTGTTTCTTCTTTAAGGGAATAAAGATAAAGTGCAGGACTTTTGTGCGAACCAATTAGCTTGACGCACAGAACAACATTGCCGGGTGTTCAAGACTTTTTATTATTTTTTCGGCGTTGTTTATTGTGGGGGTGTCTAATAATATATTTAAAGGTGCCTTAAAGTTTATCAGTTGGACATTTTTTACAATTTTTAAAGATTTATTTGACGCTACTTTGTACTGATTTGTAAAAATATATATATATATATTTATATATTTATTTATACAATCCATTGTCTCTCTTTTGTTTATTAGGACGGTTTACTAGTATTTAAAATCTTGAATAAATTCTTCAAATGTAATAAACTTACTTAAATATATATATATATATTTATTTATTTATTTATTATTTTATGGAATTATTTTTTAATGTAATGCTACCAGCGTTATTATTATTTAGTTCTTACTTTTTAAAAGGGCAATATTTATCAGTAAAAACTTTTATAACTTCTAATATCTAAAGTACAACAAAATAGGATTTTCAATCGTTTTATATAGCATCGAAGCTAAAACGTAACAAGCTTTTTAAATTATTTATTTATAATATTGTATCGAACGGCAAATGTTAAATAATGCAAAACGGTTTATTTGTTATAGTTTATATTTAAGTGATTAAATGAATATAATCTTCTAAGAAATTGGGGAAATAATCTGGATAATAGCTAAATCCAATATCGTACTAGGGACAAAATGAACTTGCGTGCAAGCTTATCAAATTTATTGAACCTTGATAAAAAAGACAGTTTTGTCTTTACTTTGTAAATTAACTTGATTTTGCAAGAAATCAATAAGTCAGATCATTTAACTTTTTGTGAAAATTATTTTTTTTTGTATTAAATTTATATTGTCAATAAACTAAATTTTAATTTCAGAGCATTTATTTCTTTTTGCCTTTGCAGGAGCTGCGAAATTCGTAGTTATAGCTTCGGTTAACTGAGAATTACAATGATCAGCAATTTTATACGTTAGTGCTTACAGAAGGCATTGCTGCAAACTTTACCCTGCTGAGTGCAGCAGCGTCGGGATTCCCACATTCTTGCTTTCAAGCAGACCCCTGCAGACGTGAACTGAATTTTTATGATTTTATTGTATACTGAAATAAATGCATTTTATAATTTCATAAAAATAGAATTTATCTATTTATTTATTTATTTATTATTTTATTTATTTATTGAACAATAATTCGACGGGTTAAAAAGTCCTTAAGTACAATAATACGAAGTATAATATAAACTAACTGAAAATAAACTATTAAGCTATATTATGAATCATAAGCTAATAACTACAGGTATAAATATTTTTGAAGAAAAGAACAATGTAGTTCTTTTTTCAATTGTAGTTCATTTTTAAATTTTAATTTTTTCACCTTGTTTATTACTTGATAATGCCGCACATATTAAATTTAATTAATTTCTACACTTTTAAAAATTCTCAATTTTGTTTTATAATAAGCAATTTTATTACGTACAAATGTATTATTAATTTTGTATGCTAGTTTTTAAATAAATAAATAAGTAAATAAATTGTATAAATATACAATATAATAATCAATTTTATTGTATATTTTGATTATAAATAAAATTAGTTTCTTGTAAAAATATTTTATTGCATTCCTTTATCACTACAGATAATCCACCAACTCATTTCTCACCTTATTTTATCAAGATTTCAAAGGGGCCTTTGTTTACATACTTAACGAGCCCGTTAAGAAGGATTACATTAAATGCACATCATTATGATTTTACTACTGTCATTATCGTGCTTATGTCTGACCACCCACGCACCGCAGGTACTTGAGTATATTTTGACATAATTTTTACCGGTGGCATTTTTTCTTTTTGTAAAACTTTTTCTGCCAGTTTAGCGTGTAAATTTGAAAATGTGAAACTCACTTGGAAAATCTGTATAGTGATATTTAACATACGTGAAAAGCCATTCACATGCTAAATGATTTTTCACATAAAATTTGTCACTATTGTTACGTCGTAAAAAGAAAGAAAAATCAAAATAAATAAGATAAGAATGTTATAATTTTTACGACGTACCAAATTTCCTTAAATGTATAAAGAATTAAGTTAAGTGAACAGATGTCGATACGATAAGGTAACAAGGCGCCTGTAAGGAATAATATTCTTACGCGCGATTCAAACGAGGGAAGCCATAAGGTTTTATGGGATTCGGCTATCCGGCCGCAATCTGTTAACGAAAAAGATGTCACGTGCAGCGAAAATGTACGTAGACCAAATGAATTTGAGACTAGCCGACCGGAAGTGGCTACGCGAGGCATACGAAATAAACAAGATTTCCGAGAAAAATACTATCAAGGACGGGCCAAGCAAAGAGTTCGGCAACCTGGATATCAGTGGAAGAGATTGAGAAGAATATAAAATTTCCATAGGGAGGAATCGTGAAATCGGTCATAGAGAGTCCGTGGGATCCAGAACCTCTGCCCTAGAAGGTACCGATTCTACATATAAAGAATTTCTACATCCAGAGAATTTCTACGTACAGAGAATTTCTACATATAAAGAATTTCTACATACAGAGAAATTCTACACAGAGAGAAACTCTACATACAGAGAAATTCTACATACAGAGAATTTTTACAAATAGAGTTTTTCTTATAGAGAAAAACTCTGCCAGTACAGAAACCACTCAGTCAAGGAAACTGTCGAATTTTCTCAGTTTTGGAAAATAATTTTTGTTATTATTACAATTATAATTAGTGTAATAAAATTATAATAACAACAATAATCATTTTAATTGTTATTGTTTTTTTCAACAGCAACATTTCACATCAAAATTTTGAAGTTACAATGTCAACGGTCACTCGTCGTCCGTCACTGTATATTTTATTATTTGGATTCGCCATTCTAATGACGAAGTAAATCGGAATTGTAAAAATATCATGATTAAATTTAAAAATTTATCTTCTTTTGTTTCTTAATGCACAAAATGTGTAACCGTGAGAATTAATTGTATTTTCTCTGCTTCATTTTTCACATTAATTTGCATACATTATTAGGGTTCCACTAGTATCAATTGACTTTCTAATTTTTTATTCCCTAAAGCTTCCAGAAACTTAAGAATGGATAAATCAGAATAGTTCTTTTAAAATTAATTTGCAGTATTCCCCTGGTAATGTCCTGTTGTATCGAAAAGATAGAGTTACAATACAGGAACTACTAGAATGTATAGAAAAATGCGCTACACTTACAGTAAATTTTACTAAACGGAGAGAGAAGCCTTATAGTAAAAATTACTATACTATTTTGTAATGCATAATAAAAAATGTTACTATACGTTTTAGTAAAATTTTTTATTTGTCGAGTTTGTTTCTGCGTTACAAAATAGTATAGTAATTTTTAGTAGACTTCCCTCTTCGTGTAAGTTTGTTTCTGCTTTCATAAAAAAGGGTCTGAGTTATGAAGTAACACGAATCTTATGGGGATGAGATGTAAACCAGATGGTTGCCACTTGTTGAAGTCCTCGCTTCTACTAGTTGAGTTTCTCTTTTGTATTTTGACTTGTTGATAGCAAAGTTCTTGAGCAAAGTTTTTGAAAATAACGCACTCAAATTAAAATTGTTATCAACAATAAATTTCTGAAAATGCATTAATCTTGTAAAAAAGATTCCTAAAGTTAAAAAAAATGCGATGTTTTAAGATTTTAACAATCTGCAATCGAGCGTAAACTGTGTTAATTTAAACTTTTCAGAAGTTAAATTGTTTCTTTAATTACGTACGTTAAACTTGTAATATATTTGGAAGGAATCATTTAATTTTATGATTAAAAGTGAGATTTCAAATGTCCATGATTTTTCGGCGCCACACAAGTGAAAGTTTAATCTTTAATCAAGTCAGTTTCTTCTTAAAATGCTTTCAATACAAAATTTACAACATAAAAATAATTTATCAGCATCAGCAGTTTCTTGGTCCCTTTAGATATTTCAAATTTGGCGCGCCAGCGATTATTTATATTTTGCGAAGCCCCAAACTGTGGATGGGCAGTGACATCTGTGTGTTTAAATTAGAATCTATTCGACGTCACTTTTGTTAGTTTAGGTTAGATTTTCATTTGACAATAAAAAAATAAATAAAGGGACTATACGTACACACATTCTAAAGGAATATGTTTACAAAATAAAGAAAAGTTTTATAGTAAAAGTACTAATATTAATCAACGTACCTACTACGATTTTGGAATGTAATATTCTTTATTTTTTAATTATGTCGTTAATTTAATAAAATAACGATGTATTTACACTTATATTTTCATATAACATGATCTTTATTGTAAGTATTTATTTAGAAGGTTATTTTTATAAATAAATGATCAAACAGCAGTAGCAGTGCTAATTTTTATTCTGTTTCAGTAAAAGTTTTAATCCATTAATGTACGTTGCATTTTATTCAACGGAATGTGTGTTCACATTATTAGCAAGAAATGCATTTTACATTTAGATTTTTATAAATATACAAGAATATTTTTAAAATACAAGGAATCAAGTTGTTAAAGCATGCCAATTTGGGCAACTATTTCTAGATGTTTTCGTCGTCGATTACTATTTGGAGTGATATTTGCTCTTTTATTTACATACTGTGTACTTAATTTACTTCGTAATGAGGTTGGTATTTTTTTTTATCTTGTTTGTTACTTTAGTAATCATATTGAAATTAAATTAATAATTATTTTTGTTAGAAAAAAGAACTGACTTTTGGAAATGATTTTGATGATATGGATAATATGGTAATTGGAGAAAATAGTGATGATCTCTTTAATGATGAAGATGGTGATGAAGATGTTGCTAAATCCTCGGATAAACCACTATTGTGGCAAATGGAGGTGATGAGTGATGTTGGAAATGCTAATTCCGTTGAATTAACAAATGAAGAAAGTTATAATGATAATAACTCGTCTGTAGAGTCGTGTCGCAATTCTGTTCAAGTAATAGTTTTTATTTTTATGTACTAGGTGATAAAAATTTCAACAAGTTATATAAACTTTATTACTATTTTCAGGGAAAATCAATAATTGTTGATGAAAGGGGCTATGTATGTGCTCGCAATGAAGTACTTTCAAATGGATGTTGCAATATATTAGTTGTAAAACAATCAACAAGTGTACCCAGTCCTGTGCCTTCTTTAAAAAAGCCAAGATATAGCTGTGAATCTTGTAATTCTAAAGGATGCTGTGGAATTTATGAATATTGTGTTTCTTGTTGTCTTGATCCTAGTAAAGTAAGTTGCAATTAAACCAAAACCTTTATTGTCTTTACAAATACATAATTTCTATTACAAATATTAACTGTAAAAAATAATGATTTCAGGTGAAAAAAAAGAAAAATTCTTACATCGGTCAAATTCATAAGGAGAATATTAAGCTAAGAAAAGGCAAAGACATTTTGAAACTGCGATTAAGGAGCCTTGATAGATTCCAGCTGTGTCTAGCAGCCTGCCGTACTTCAAGTGCAAGTGTTCAACACGAAAATACATATAAAAATCCATTGACGAAACACTGTTTTATGCTTCAACTGCCTAATAGTCATTTACAGAGACATAAAAGAAACGTGATATCGTTTAATAATAATGAAGACGATCCCAGGATCGTATTTACATCTTTTTCTGCAGTACAATCACTTAAACTACCCAACCTAATCCATGACTATCCCATTAACGTTAATTCTATTGGATGCAAATCATCTGGAAATTTTGACATTCAAGTTTGCGTACGTTTCATGCACCTAATATTTTTATTTTAGTAACATTTGGTTTCTTTAATTTTCATAGAGAAGACCGGACGCCACGCAATAGCCGTGACTTCCCTTGCCACAATTCAGAATAGGACAAGTTTAGATTTTTATGACGACTCTTCATTAATGACATCACTTCATCTTTGATAGTCTGCTGTATTGTACCGTCCACCTAAAAAGTAAATTATTAAATTTTAGCAAAATTGTATTACCTTTTATGTCAAAATTTTTCTTAATTTTTGTTTTAAAATTAGCCAGCAATCTTACATCAATATAGTGGCAATCGTTAGCGGCGTAATGGCCAGAAATTGCTCGTCTCGTACGATTGGAAACGTTCTTCCAAGAACCATGAATTAACAAAGGATGGAAAAACACGGTATCCCCAGGCTCCATTTCCACATCGACCCAACTTAGTGACCCTGGTAGATTCTGAAAGCAAAGAATAAATTTCGATTTTTATTCATACTTGCTGTAATCGATCGTCAGTTGGAAATATTAATGCAAAAAATGAAATAATCACCTGTATACCGTGATACATTTTATTGACAGTCTCTTTGGGGTAATCGTGAGGCAGAAGATCGTAAGCACGATGAGACCCGGGCAAAATGTGAAGGCATCCGTTATCTTTGTCGCATTTCTCTATTGCTGTCCACGAAGCCACTATTTTGTCAGCAGGTCGGAATGGGAAGTAGTACAAATCTTGATGTGGAGGATGCCTGAAATTTTATTTGGACTGGTCAAAAGAAATTTATATCTTTTTCTTTTATATAATAAACCGTTGATGATTAATAATTAAGTTTTAATAAGATTATACTTTTTTTAATCAATTTTCTATAGCAACGATGTACATGAATTATTACTGTTCGGTATAGTTTTTAGTCAAAAAGGGAATTTTTATTTTTCTGCAGTAATTTATTCATTTCATAAATATGAAAATCAGATTATGCAAAAAAGAAGCAATTAAAATTCAAAGGGAAAGGATAACTCTTTGACCCTCAACCTCTGCCCTTTTTGAAGGAAATAAATTTTGTTCACCGTGGAAAAATGAAAAAAAAAATGAAATTATCACAAAGAGGCATTCAAAAGGCTTTACAAGTAGGAAAGGTGTGATTTACAAAAGTAAAAAGAAAATTGGGAATATTCTAAATCGACAGTGCCTATACCTGCGATCCCCTTGTAAAATATTCTTTGGTTAACTGTTCTCGCTATTTCGTCACTCGTAAAAGTGCCCTTCAACGTATCTGACAAAATCCGAACAAAGATACAAAAAGCTAATTTTTCTTGTAGTAGAACAAATCTACGTGGTTTTCTTTGTCCAGGCGCGGAATATCCCTTTTTTATTAAGAACAAAGACTTACGTTATTCAGGTTTTCTTATATAAATGAGATTTTTCTTATATAAATTGAGTGCAATCGCAAAAGAATCAAACATAAGAAACAATTAATTTATTATATAAGTATATAAGTTTTTTTGTTTAAATTGATGATACTATTTTTTGTACTAAAAATTAAACTACAGCGACATTTTGCATAAAAATTAAATTTTAATGCTTTAATCATTTATCACTTAAACTCGATAAGACATGTATTCCGTGTATTTCAAGATGAAAAAAAAAATTAATTGTACACTGTATCAATTTTGAAAGCAGAGAATCAACTCATTTGTAAATCTATTTACGTTGAAAAATTACGTGTTTGATCGATGAAAAAAGTAACGGCAAAGGAGCATTGGAACGAAATATTAGCCATTCACGAGAATAACGTACAAATTATCTTTCATTTATGGAAGTGCGAGGAAAAAAATTCGTATAGAAATTAATAAAAAGAAAGGCACTTTCTCGGCACACTTAGTCGATTAAAGCTTATAAATCGAGCGGCCTAAAATCTGAGTAAATGAATTCAAAGTCTGACAAGATAAGTTTCGTAGCAATATAATAAAGTCTTTTTTACTCGCAGACAAAGTAGCACTGCTGTGATTGCTTTTGTTTTCCAACTCTTCGATAAGAACACTATGCTTTACTATGCTTTAGTAAAAAATTGTTTTTACGAAATAAAAGAACGGAATCACAATTTAATTTAATTATTTTCTGCATAAAATTGAATCAATTAATTTTGCGTGAATAATAGAATCGCTAGTTGTAATTAAACATATTAATTAATTATTTGATGGTCCCCGATTATAAAAAGGTCTAATAAAAATTTAATATCTACACGGAGAGAAAAGTCTAGTAAAAATTACTATACTATTTTGTAACGCAATGATAGATTCGACAAATAAAAAATTTTTCTTTACTTTTTAGAAAATTTTTTATATTTATATTTTTTATACTTTATAGTAAAATTTTTTATTAGTAGAGTTTGTCCCTGCGTTACAAAATAGTATAGTAATTTTTACTAAACTTTTCTCTCCATGCAATTGGGCATCATCCTTCTCTTTTTAAGGGGCTAAGGTATAAAAAAATAGAAAATGTATCATTGTGTAAGAGTCACCGTAAAAATCATCGTAATAAGAAAAAGTTTGCAAAATAGACTAAATTTTTTTCTTTCTAAAAATATGTAAGAAACAATTACTACCTGGAACTTCCGGATCCTATGTCGGGTGGTTTGGCAATAAGCATGCTGTGCATGCCCACGATATTCGGTCCAATGAAGTTTTCAACGACGTCCAGAAGCTCTTTGTTGCCAAAGTAGTTGAGAAATACGTCATCGTACAGAATTTCTTGAATTTTGTTCACCGATTTTCGATCAACTATATCCCTCATTACGATTGTCATGCCTTTTTCAACTTTTCCAGAAACGTAATCGTCAAATCTGAAAGTTTCATAAATTATTTTTTTAACTGAAACTTCAAACAACAACTTAACAATGCTGCGAGATATGCAACAATTAATAAAAAAATGGCAGTCTGAAATTAGTTATTTATTTTTTTACTTGCAAAACAATCATACAGTATCACATTTTTACTATACCCTTGAGATTTGACGTTTAAAGGGCATCGATATATTTCACGTAATCTAATAAATTTTTATCCGTCGTAATTTGAAAAAAAACTTGTGTACTTCTTGTTCTCTATTTCCTTATTGAAGTAGCGTCAATATGAATTTTTAATATTTTTTTTATTCAATTATTAATATTTGCACAGTAGCGGGACGCAAATGTAAAGTAGCTTGAGAAAATACCTATCAGGATAAAGCTTTTAAGCTTAAGTAAACGAAAATATTTTTGATAAGAATTTTTCTCATTGCCGATGCGCAAAGAATCTTCTCGGAGCAGAGGTTCAACCTGGTCTCCATAAAAAGAGTAAAGATTTTATATGGCGATTTGCCGTGATCAAGCGCTGATGACTATCTGGCTGCGTAAGATTGAGAAAGTACAGTTCTTTTGTCTGAATTTCACTTTGTCAACTTGGACTTGATTAGGAAAAGTATGTGAAAGAGAAGATGAAATCTGTCAATTTCAAAGTTTATTAATCAAGGTCAAAGAATTTTATTATTAAACAATATTTTAATCACTTTTACGTGCATAAATAGTATAATAAACTGAAATATCTTCTTTTTATTTATTGCGCAAGTTTCATGCAATTTTTATGCTGCGATAAAAAGGAAGGTAAATATGATTAATCATTGTACGGATATAATGAAGGTAAGAGATTACCTTTCACTGCATTTCTGTAGTACATCTTTGGAGATTAACTTCGGTATTATCAAAAATCCATTATATTCATAAAATGCTCTCTGATTCGGTGACAGTATGCCTGTGTCTTTTGTCAACGTTAATTTCTGCATTATGTTGGAATATGATTGATAGTTGGTCTGCAAAAAAATTCAAGCTTAAAAAACTACAGTAATTATACCCTTTAAATAAATTAATTTAAACAATGTAATTAGATAAAAATTATTTAGAAAGTGTTGCAGGTAAATTTTCAGAGTTTTGTTATTGATTTTTTTCTAGTTTCTTGTATTGTTTATGTATTACCTATTAGCGAGTAAGAGAACATTCTAATATAATTACAAAAAATAAAATTCTATTATAATTAAATGTTAAATTAACTTTTTTTTTTAAATAGATATTTTGTGATTATAAATAAGAAACGCCACAAATATTTACGAAATTGTAAAAAAATTAATTATAAGAACTAAATTTAATTTTAGTCTATATACTCGTGCAATCTATTAATCCGTATATTAAGTTTCACAAATCGTTCCATATCTAAATATATACACTCGACTTACGAAAGGCACATATTTATAAAGTTAGATATGTTTTAAATCTTTTGAAAGACGCAATAAAAAAAACTTGAATCTTTAATTACCACCTATTATTAATAAAAAATGCACGACAGGCGTATCTGTTTACTTTTTTTTTCAAATTTTTTTATGGATCAGTTTTGTTTTACGAGGAAAAACACATTCAAAAATACCCAATAATTTATGAATCTTGCCTTATTAAGCTTAAACAGAAGAATAAATGTGATTTTTTGGTAACTTCAATAATTGCTAATTAACTAAGCTCACACCACTCACTTATCGCAAGTGGAATTTAATTAATAAATTCTACTTGGTAGAATTTTTTAGCAGCGATAATCAGTCACTGGGCAGTTTCATTATGTAGGAACTACCCATAGTGACTTAACGGTTTAATAATAATAGTAACTGTAAAAGCTATAAAGGAACTTAAGTCTACAGACGTAAATTTTAAATAACTGGTATTCTTCATAATTGCTAACTAAAATTTATTGTATTACTATATCTTGTGTGTATAAATACTGTACTTTCCAACAATAATCTATTCTATTCTATTCTATTTCATTTTCTACGTACGATCTTAATATTTCCGCCGTCAACTTACAATTATTTTTTTAAACGAATGCAGTAATATACAATTTAAAAAATTATTGTTTTTATTATATTCTACATACGACCTTTAGCGATTCCATAATCACAATAATTAATTTTTTTCTTTTAACGAAGGTAGAATCAAATATAAAAACTATTCTATTTTATTCTACATACAATCTTAGTTTCCTTAATTAATTTTTTTTTAATCAAACGCAGCAATTCTATTCTACACGGAGAATAAAAACTCAAGAAAAATTGCTATTGTGATTAGGAAATACGTGACAGTCTTGATGAGCGAGAAATTTTAGTATGGAAAGTAGCAATTTGTGGTACTCAAAATAGCAATTTTAGTATTAAAATAGTAATTTTTATATTATTTTATATTATTTTTATACTATTTTTCACTCCTGTCACTCCTTTCTTAACCACAATAGCAATTTTTATTAACTTTTTTCTCTCAGTGTACTGCACATACGATCTTCTAAAGTGTTCTAAATGAATTTTTTTTTAAACAAAAGCAGCATAAAATTAAAAAAAAAACTTCTACTTCTAAAGAGGATACCCTACAGCAACTTCTTCACACTCCACCCGATGGTATCCCATGTAAAAAAACAATTAAATATAGTATATATATGCAGTTTTCTGTTTTAAACTCGTACCTAGGAATGGGAGTACCTAGTTTATACATAATTTATATATAATTTGTAGTATAATTTAATAATAATAATAAGTATAATTGTAGTATAATAATTTGTTATATATGTTGTATAACTAATACGTATGCATGTATATTGTATATAATCTAATGTAACTTGTATATATAGTGTATATTTTTTGCATCGACAAATATATTATATATTTTTTGTATATTAAATTAACCATAGTTACTGCGAGACTCGCGCGAGGGTGGGCGGGGGTGTGTATAGTAGGGTCAGAGCGTCTTGCACGATGCTGCACCGCCGCGAGTGTCGGCGGCGTCGTGCGCGCGTGCGTCGCGGCGCCTACGACGTCTCCGGCAGCAGCACGTGGCGCGCGCGCCGTCGAAAAGCTCGTCGGTAGCGATCAAAAGCGCCGCGACGATCCGACGACGCGCACGCGATCGCGACGCTCTCCGCGCTCCTCCTCGAGCCTCCCCACCCGTCGACGACGACGCCGACGGCACTTATCGCGGCGATCGCCGCGCGCTCGACCCTTTGCACCCCCGTGGCGCTGAAGAATTTCCGAGCTGCGAAATCGGACGAGATAAGGCCGCTGGGGCCGGAAGGAAAGCGGCGACGAAGAGAAAGGCTGGGGGTCCCTTATTCTGGGAGAAAATCGACGATGCCGCGATTTGGTGAGTCGATTTTTTTTCTTCTTCGAAGAGAGAGCTTTCCAATGTCGAGCATGGCTGAGGTGAAGGTGATTTTTTAGGGGGGATGCCGCTGGGTTTACGACGGAGCAGGTGACGATTTTTTTCCCTTCGAGATTTTCTCTTCTCTGGGAGTTGGACAAATGGTTTTTTGATGAGAGGCTTAGTATAGCTTCCGAATGGAAATTATTTTTTTTTATTTTCTTGAGAAGGTTGCCGATAATTTACGCGGGGTGATTGAAAATTGATAGATTTTACGGCAAATAAGTGACTATTCCGACGAATGGAAACCTTTTTCTTTGAGTACTTCGAAAGCACGCTAATTTTATTCCGCCTGTTTACTTAGTAGTAATGTCGTCTATTATCGTTAAAATTAACGATAGTGTAGCTGTGATCGTAAGTAATCCGTTTTATCCACGTGCTTCGACTGTAGTTATGAATTTAAAAATACTTTTCGAAATGTTGCGCGAACGCCGCGTTTCTATCGCGACAATGAACATTAATTATTTCCGATTGCCCTCGTATCTTTTAATTCTAATCCATTAGACCGTATATATTAATAGAATTATTTTTAAAATCTCATCTTATTTTTTTTTATCGAGAAAAAGGAATGGACAAACATGTAATTTGTATACAATGGTTACACCTGTTCATACAAATTTGCCATTTGACGGTCTAATTTTCTCTGATTAGTACACGACAGGAGATTCACCGCGAAGTGAAATAATTATGGCACGTGTGACTGCCACTTCAAAATTACCACTCAATTAGTCGTAGCGTCGGCGAGCTTCGAAATGTGTCACAAGATTAAAAAAAAAAAGAAGCAAAGCGTCAATCAATAATCCATCGGTAAAAATCCATCGCTTGATTCTCCCCGAGCGCATTACATTGTGCGTGGAATCTTTATCACCGTTATTATTTGGCGCGACTAATAACGACGCTCACGGAAGCTTCAACGACGCAAGGCATTAATTCCGCCCGCCGAACGGAAGAAATATCGTTTTCTATTTATTTGTTCTCCGGAGGCGCCGTTCAGACGGCATTTGTGCAGGGCCGCCGAGCAAAGTCGAGGCTTCGTGATAACGTCGGCCACGCCACAAATCATCGTCGGCTCGGTCAATGGAGTCCGTCCGAATTTGCCGACTCGTCACGTTCATTCATTTAAGACGCTTACCGACCTTTTACCACTTCTCACGAGTATGTGGTCGAATTTTCGGACTTCTTTTATGTTTTCATATGTGTATAAGAAAATTAGTGAACAATTTAAGATTGTATTGCTGATTTAGTTTCGTTATCATAAACTTTACATACATTGAGAGAAGAAACTTAATAAAAATTACTATTATGATTAAGAAAGGAGTGACAGTTTTGACAAGTGAGAAATTTTAGTATGGAAAATAAGAATTATTGGCGCTCAAAATAGTAATTTTTAATATTAAAATAACAATTTTACAATTTCTGATAATAAAAATTACTATTTTGCATATATAATAGTTAATTTTGCATATGTAACTTTATAACAATAGTAATTTTTATAAAGTTTTTCTCTCAGTGTACGAATCCTTTACTGTTTTTATATAAGCTGATTAAGTTTATTTTTTCTTCGTTAATTTTTTCATTCAATTTAGGTTTTTATTTGGTTAATGAGAGAAAATGAAAGGGGATGATTTATTTTGATAAAATTAAAGTTGAAGATTTAATTTCATATTCACTTGAATGTACGTATAAACATGATTACTCGCAGATCTTCTGCTCTAATTATGAATAAGTAAAATTCTACTTCAAGTAAGTGATTATTTGCTTATTCCACGTCATACGTTTTCCATATATTGAATAAGTGACAGAGACTTATCACGTAGAAAAAGTGAGTATTCTCTTACTCGATTCGAAGTGGTTTTCATTTATTCACATAACGAATAAGTAATAGACATATCACGTAAAAAAATGAATATTCACTTACTGAGAATGATTTTCAATTATTCTTCCACATAACGAATAAGTAAGAAAATTATTACTTATAGAAAAAGTGCAATCACTTACTCAAATTGACATTCACCTGTTCATATTTTTATTGAAGCGTTTGTATCAATTTTGTAAGATACTCTAACAAATCAACATTTTTTTAATTTAAAAAAATCTTCAATTAACATTCATCCTCCTTAATTATCCAAATTAAGGAATTACTTACATATAGAATAAGTATCAAACTTATCACGTATAGAAAAACTGCATTTACCTCCTCAAATTGACATTCACCTGTTCATATTTTCATATTCGAGCATCTACATCAATTTTGTAATGACACTCAAACAAATACAAAAATCTTCAATTAACATTCTTCCTCCTTAATTACTGAAAGTGATTTTCATTTATTCTTCCACATAACGAATAACAAGCATCTACATGAATTTTGTATGACACTCAAAGAAATAAAAATTTTTCATCTAAAAAATCTTCAATTAACATTCCTCCTCGTTAATTATCCACTCTCTAAAGTTGAATTCGTGAAAATTCCACTAATCAATTAGTAAAATCCACTATTAATAAGTACAATTTTACTAATTGTAAAAGTAAAAAAGTGTTCTACTATTTAATTAGTAAAAAACACTTTTAAATTAGTGGAAAATAAATATAAAATAATAATTTTCACTAATTGAAATAGTGAATTCCTCAATTAAAAAAATTTGATTTCAATAATTTATAAGTAGTTTTTAGTACTTCGACTAATCTACTACTAACAAATAGTAGATTTCCACTAATTCATAGTGAAGCAATTTTCACTTTTCAAATTAGTGCATAGTCACTATGAATTAGTGGTTTTTCACTAATTCAACTTTCGAGAGCAAATGCGCTGTTTCGATCGCTTAACAAAGTGCAACGTCAAATTCACCCCAATCCAAATTACAGAGACTCTGAGCAACATGCTATTTAGAATCATGGCTATACCCCTCAGCAGTCCAAAGCCAAAGTCGCAGCAAAAAAAAATCTGCGATCCGCTGCTCCATTAGTACCCCCCTTCTCCTTAGTTAGTCCCAAGGGGGGATCGATAAGCGTTCGGCGGGCTCGACTTTCGGGAGATTCTCGTCAAGGAACAGCCTTCGCGGAAGGAGAGCAGTCAGACAAGGGGGAATCGATGCTTGCTCGAATTAAATATTAACCGGCCCGGGGGGTCTTCAACCTTAGAGCTATGCGCCCCGCGGCCGTACGCGCAGGCTACGCGGCTTCGACCTTTGATGGCTCGCAGCCGACCAAGATCCGAGCGACGCTTCCGGACGGGGGTGTATAGAGACCTATAGACGAGTCGGCGACGGCCTGATCCGGAGGGTCGCCGCTGCGATGTGATTCTTGCCGCGCGTCAAGTGCGGAAAAACCTTTTCACCGAAAGAACAGATACCACAGACACTTGGCACCGAAAAATAAATAATTTGTCACTGCACGGAGAGAAATGTTATAGTAAAAATTACTATGTTCCGTAGGAACAGTGGGATATACTCAACTTATTAAAATTTTTACTATAACATTTCTCTCCGTGTGGAAAAACAGACACCATAGTCTATAAGGTACTCTCTAAATCTGAAAATGTGAAATTTCGTAGATTATATTTTGTAGACCATTATGTCCTTGCATAAATATTGTGATGGGTCATAAGATTAGTTTATAAGATTTTACATATATTAGTGGCTTGTGATGATCTAGTAATTTTATTTACACACAGGTTACCTGTCTATAATATTAGACTTCGTAGGTCTTTAGTTGAGCAGCATTATCATACAAATTTTGGATTTTATTCCAATCTTAATAGAATAAAAAGTTTTTGGAATTCACTACCGAGCACTGTTAAATCTACTGTTACTATTGGACAACTTAAAGCTTCTCTGCGATCATTTACCTATAGATTTTAGTTATACTTATATCTAATAACATTTGAGATACATTTTGTAGTATTTTAATTAAATTTATACTTTTTTTTTGTACTGAACGATTTATCCGTTGAAATTTGTAATAAATAAATAAATAAATAGTAAATTTGTGAATAGTGACATTTTGAAAAGGTGAAAACGCCTCCACTAATTAAATGTGAATATTCACTTATGTAATGTGTGAAATAAAATTCGATAAATTCAATATGTAAAAATACAATTCACTATAATTCAATATGTTAATATTCACATATTAAAAAATAGTGAAATGAATTTTCACATACCAAATATGTGAAATTTTACATTTTCAGTTTTAGAGAATATGCGTAATTTCTGTATACTACTTTCTATGGTGGTACTGGAAAACCCGTAGCACGTACTCGAAAATGTCGTTCGGCGCATCTTAAATATCGACACCAAGAGGTAGCATCGGTATTTCGGGTGCGTATTGTACATCTTTTTTTTGGGCCCGTAGAATAGGAATTACGTATAACAATGTGGCATCTGTTTTTTTTCGGTGAGAAAGTTTCTCCGTGCGGAAGTTACGCACTATACTCGGAAAGGGAGGCGTATATTCTGATTTCGTGTTTTTTTACGATTTTTGAGGATGTTTTTTTTTGGGATGCTACGTTCGCTGGGATTTGTACTGCGGGTTTATTTAGGCTTCCCTTTTTTTGTAATTTTAGCGAGACAAGAGTTTGCAAAGAATTGTTTGTAAAAATGTTGGATTTAGTAATCTCGGGACGTAGTAATTTGTTTATTAATACAGTTACAAAAGAACAAGTACAGTGTAAATCTGAAAATGTGAAATTCACTTGGAAAATGTGAATACCGACATTTAATACGTGGATCTACAAATTGCTTTTTTGTAAAAATTATCATTTAACAGTGGAAAAGATACTCAGAAGAGTTGTAATTATTACAATCTTTATGAAGGCACTTTTTAAGAAGAAACGTAGCAATTTATACGCAGAAACTCGAGTAATTTTTATGTATTTATTTTCTCCGTGCGTATTTACATTATTTTTGCGAAATCGCACGTAATTTGGTATTGTGAATTTACCCTGCAGATTGGAAGCATTGACATTTATGAACTCCATAAAGTAATTGAGTGCGCAATTAAAATAAATTTAGCAACGGCTACACAATTACGCCATTATACACGTAATTTCAGCAACAGAAATTGCAGTATTAATGTGTAATTTAAAAAAAAAAATTAATTAACGTAAACTGCACTTCCGAACAAATTTGATATTGAAACTGATTATCTTTGTGACATCAATCATAGTGCCATTCGTGCATTCGGTTATAAATAACACCTGCTGTACTGTGGAATCTGAGAATAGAATTACTCGTTTGGTGTACGGTGACGTTCGATTCATAAGATTAAAAAAGATTTTATTTCTTTATCAAAAATTTTTTGATTTTATTTTTACTATGTATTTAGACTATAAATAACAATTTCCAAGTCGAATTTTTTCTGCAGGCTCTTTTTAAAGCAGTAACAACGTCCCACATGGCGATTGGAAAATTTCTCATTGGACTAAGCAAATCTTACGAGAACGAAAAATTCATACGGATAAAGTAAACTGACGTGGAATCATGAAATTTTCATTTTAATCGAGAAATTACCCTCCGCCTTGTTTACCAAACCATTTTTCTTTTTCATTTTACAAGCAAATCCGACCCAATAGAAATTAAAAACAACGATCGCTTAGTTGTGTACTCAAGCTAGCGTCATTTTTATCGCGATAATTTTTTTTTAAGAGAGGGTCTCCATCCGAACTGCATACTTGATTTGGTTTACTCGGGCATATTCGAGCGCACGAGGGAGAATCGTGGTGCGAATCTTTTTTTTTTACGGAGGGGTGATTTTCACTCAGATATTACTCTTTTAGGTCACTAGTTATGAGGGTTAAGTATGTTGACCATATAAAATCCATGCCAAAAGCCTTTGCTGTTTGAGTGCCGCGCACTTTTATCCTCGCGTCGCAGGATTCGTTTTACTGCTCCTTTATGTACTTGGAAAGTATAACGCGTACTTTACGCTGCGCGTAAATGTGTCATTGTTTTCATTTTTTCATTTAATATAGCGTCCGCAAGAAAATTTCGGCACTGCTCGTGCGTGCCTGACAATAAGAACGACATAGAAATTTTTTTTAGGCATTTATTTCGAAAAAATAAACGAGCTCGCGTGTTAAAGTAAATGGAAAAAGGGAACAGTTGTATATAAATTAAAGTTGACATTTTTTTTAATTTTTTATGTAGATACATTAATTTCAGTCATAATTTTCGATCTTACTTGAGGAAAATTATATACACAAGTGTAATTAATATGACTACTTCGTTATAATTTTATGTTTATTTTATATGCGTGTAATGTAACAAGGACAGTTATCCAGTTGGAATAATAATATTGCAGTTATACTTTAATATTTGCAAACTGGATGATCAACGATAATAAAATATCGAATTAATTGACTGGAATAAAAATCGCTTTTCTGTATTTACGGCATATAAAAAGAATTACCTTTTAAAATGTATGTTATGCCTACTCCGATGTATTTTAAATAAAAATGTCTTTTATCGTGCAAAAATGAATGGGGCTATTTAATAACTTCAATGTTTTCAATATTAAAAAATTCATGATCTTAATTAAAATTGAAATTTTGGACCTCTGATAAATTTTGTTATTTTATCTTTTTATTTTTGTTTTATATTTATACTGAATTATAATTACTACACTAAAACGATGTTTTTGAAAACATTATTTTAATTAATTTATTTAATTATTTAAGCTATAAATCACTTAATAATCCTTAATTAAACAAAAACTATGTATATAAATATAAAATTGTTTAATATTGAATGAATTTTAAATTTTTACGATCATAAACAATAAACAGTAAATAGTTTAAGTTTACTTTTAAGTGTATTTATTATTTCAATTTTGTATTTAAGGGCTCTTTAGGACTCTTCGATTGAATTATTAATAAATAATTATCTATTTATATTTATATAAACTACCAAATGATCTAACAAATATAAAGGGCAGTGACTAAGTTATAAAATATAAGCTAAAAAATGTATTAGTATGAATAGATAAGATAAACATTATTGTGCAATTCTTAATATGTAAGTTAGTAAGTCAGTTTTAGTTTTTAAGTTTTTTTTTTCTATTAGACTTACGCTCTACGCCCAGGTAATTAATCTACCTACTCTCTAAATATTAATAAGTGAAATTCTACTTCAAGTAAGTGAATATAATTAGTAAATAATACTTGTAATATTAGTGCATATTATATTAAATGTAAGTGAATATACACTTTACAAAGTGATAAGTCGTTCATACATCGAATAAGTGAACGACTTAGAAAAAGTGTATATTCATTTATTCGATGTAAATTTCACTTTTTCATTTTTAGAGAGTACATTATAGGATTACACGAATAAAATAAATACACTGAAAAAAAAAATGTTAATTTTAAGGAAATGACTTACTTCAATAGTACTTATTAAGTATTTCTTTGTATCAAGTAACGATTTCATTAAAATGAACTGAACATATTTGTTTCTAAATACATTTAGTAGTTTCAAAAAAATTATTTTTCGATTCTATAAAATATTTAAAATAAGTACTATTTTGAAATAAATGTTTGCTTAAAATTAACGAATTCTTCTCTCAATGTAATAAAATAAATAAAATAAATAATAAATAAATTAAATAAATAATAAATAACTAAAATAAATAAAACAAATATAATAAATAAAATGCTGTAAATCTTTGCCGATGATTGTGGAAGCAAAATATTCGATAAGCGTTCGGAAATTTTCGGAAATATCACTTAACAGCGAGAGAGCACTTCCCCGTCCATCCACTCGGCGGCATAACGTGTCTCAAAAGTATAGCCGCGAAGTCTCGAGTTTCGTGCATCGATTCCCTCCGTCGGCGGCGAAAAAATTCGCGCTCCAGTGGCGACCAGGGCCGGAAGAGCATATATACTTACTACCGCGCGGAGCAGCATCCGCGGGCGGCTTCCGGGCACACCAGTTGGCCAGACACTTGGGCACCAGCTCGCGCGGCGCTTAATTCGAAAATTCGAGTTCCGCTTTTGAGCCGGCGCTAAGGCCGAGTCACGTTGGATCCGTAAATTTCGCCCGCTCTGCCTCACTTAATTCTCCCTCTCCTTCCCTCGTGTTCGGATAAAAGGCTGTTAACCTACTTCTCTCCGGAGAAATCCTCTTGGCGGGGGTACCGGCCTCCCATCCCCCGGATCTGCAGCCGTTAACCCTCGCGATCTTCCTTACGGTCGCGCGTCATTTCTCGCGCGGTGGGTTCAATGGTCCGAGCGGGCTCCTCTTCCTTCTTTTCGTTTTTCACGTGCCGATGCCTCTGTCGGCACTTTTGCGCCTCGGCGATCTAATTATCGACTATGGTCCGGCGCGTGCGACTTCTTTTAGGCAGATTTAACGAGTCTTTTAGGATAATCCGAAAGTGATCCTCTTTTTTTTGCGTCACTTTGCCACGGCTTTAATGGAAGCGAGCAATTACTTTTGAGAGTCAGTGTAGTAGATTTCGCCCTTTTTTATGCTCGGCGTTATTAAGTTTCGCATCATTTGGAGAAAACAAGAGCTTAATGTTCGATGCTGAGGATCTCTTGCATGGATGGAATTGTGCACGTTAACGCTCCAAGTGATATTATTGTCACTGGGATTGTTGAATCCTTTATCGTCCTTTATTCGTCGCTTTATTTCGAAAGATTTTTCTCATTGAATTTTATACAATTAATTACTTTGTATTACTATAAATAGTACCTCCCGAGTGACATTCTGATTATTTTATTGTTTTTCTATTGAAAGTCAGATTTTATAAATCTTCGGGAAGTTTGCTCTCTTAAAAGTTCTCAATGAAAATTTCACTTTTAGAAATGAGTGAATGGTTCTTTACTTTTGAAATAGTGAAAACTTCACTTTTTAAATAGCGAAAATGGAGGTTCGCTTTATACTCAATATACTGAAAAACAATTGTTAATTTTAAGGAAATGATTTACTTCAATAGTACTCATTAAATATTTATTTGAATCAAGTAATGATTTCATTAAAACTAAATGAATTTATTTGTTTCTAAATAAATTTAGTAGTATTTAAAAAAATTACTTTTTACTCAATAAAATATTTGATAAGTACTATTGAAATAAATATTTGCTTAAAATTAACAAATTTTTCTGTCAGTGTAAATAAACATTATTTAAAAAATGAATTTTACACTATTTCAGAATCGGAAAATCGTTCTTTTATATTGAAATAGTGAAATTCTCACTGAAAACTTTTAAGAGAGTGGTTTTGAGGCAACGTCCGTCAAAAATTGCCTTAAACTTAGCGCACGTTTTACTGCCATCTGCGGAGTCCGTTTTTACACCTAAACCCTTTTTTTCAATTTTCAGAGGAAAAAATTTGGGAGGGACGCTTAAAAAATATACTAAAGTTTCCGGAGACAATGGGTGGCGCGGCAATTTTTTTATATGGCCAACACATGGTTTGCGTTCATTACGCCAGGGCCGTTGAGCTCGGTGGTAGATCACCGCATTATCCTACGAACGAGGGTTGTAAAATCTTCCCGTGGGTTTCTCCGTACAGATGTTCAACACGTGCGGACGTGCGTTTGTCTCGTTTGTTAGTTTTATTGTTTTTACTTAAATTTATTATGCGAATGTTACATGGCCCTGCCTCACCTAAAGAGTTTTAAAATTCAATTTTTTTTCATTAGTACTGCAAGCCCTTATCGGTCGATGGGCAAAATTGGCAAACTTTCTTCTATGTTAACGATAGTAATGGAAAAATCATCGTCCCTTAATTGTTTTACAGATTTATGTGTTGCATCTTTTTAAATATTATTTTACAAGGTATCACTTTTTATAGTAATTTCTTATGAAACTAATATTTTTTTAAAGATACAATTTAACAAAATTGTTTTTTGGTTGATTAACTTCAAATTTCGTGGATTAGTTTTAAAAAGTATATTCGCTCCGAAAAACAAAAGGAGTGTTTACTTTTTCGAAAAGTCATACTTGAATGAAAGATAAAGAAAGGAACGGCAGGGAAGCAAATTGTAAAAGGCATAAAGGTTTACTATGTATTTTAAAAATCTTGAGATCTTCGCAGAGCACTTTGTAATTAACTTTCGTAGTTCAGTACTTCACAGTTAACATTTACCAGCATTTAGTTTGAATAAAGTTTTATACATCTTTTTGATATAACAAAAAAAGTTTAGTTTATTTTGACATTTTAATAATTCATAGAGTAGAGAATAAAAATACCTAAGTGTAATTAAACGCACAAAAAATCTTTGTACTACGTAAACATATTACACGTCTTTGCAATAAAAATCAATGCATTCAATGGTCAGCGTCAACCCATCGAATTCACGAGTTCAACGCGATACATCCATCAGCGCCACTTTTCATCCGTATCGTCGGAAACCCGAAAAGTCATTTTGATTTTTGACCATTCGTTCGATTCGAATATTTTCACAGGCTGCACGAACGAATCAGGTAAAATCGTTGTTCTGCACAAATGGCCGTGCGTCATGAAAAAAAAGTAAAAGAGTACAATTCTGATTGAATGAAGTGTAGAAAATAAATTACTGTAGCCTGTTTGGTAAAATAATTACTCCTCACGAATATAAAGATTATCACAAGTGTAAAAATTAGGACTTTTTTTGAAGATTTTAATAATTATTAAAGGTTTCACAGTAACATTCTCCAAGTTTATCTAAACTGATTATTAATCAAATACTCATAATTAAATTTAATTATTCCGAGCTTTATAGTGAAAATTGAAATAGTCAATGTATTTTTTTTTTTTTTGATAAACAAGAAGTAGTAAAATAGTACTATACTACATAATTTTAGAAAGGTAATAAATAGTGAAAAAATAGAAAGTACTTGTTAGTAAATATTTATAAATATATATAACATTTTTGGCTAATTATTACATAGAGAAAGGAAAATCAAGATTCAATAACAAGTATCAGGAGGCAAAGACTTACTTTCAATCTACGACCTAAAAAAAGAATATTTTTCAAACTTCTCATCTTCAATTCAAGGTCCTCCCTGTATATATGAGTTACATGCGTCCTTCATCCGGTACTAAAAAAAAAAATAATCCTCAATATCCCAGTTCCTACAAGGTCGGAGGCGCGTATTCGAACGCTCGATTTTGAAATAAAAAAAACCAGAGGCCGATCTTTCCTCGCGCAATCCGAAGAATTCGCGCTCACCTCGAGTTCAATATAATGTGCGCATCGGGCGAGCGCCGGACGCCTCGGCGAGGGTGGAGAATTTATTTCCATAGCTGAAATATTCGCGGGCAACACGCGAACCCCGCGATCGCCCATCTCTCGCTCCAGTTGCGCGCACGGAAAGTGCACCCATTCGCGCTGTAAAAATGCGACCCTTACGGAGGCCGAGTGCCTTTCGATGATTTTACCGCTCTTTCAGGTGCCTCCATTTGACGACTGCCCCTCTTTCGGGGCTGGCGACCGTAAAATAATCGCTTGTAGTACACTGACAAAAGTGGATTCTTAGTCTTATTAGACAAATCCACTTAAGGGATTATGAAAGTGAATTAAAAATTCAAATTTCGCGCCATTATGTAGTAAATGAAAAAGCACTTAATTCGCTTATAATAAAGAGTACAAATACAATATCGAAAAACCACAAGATACTTGCTCTCCGTTCAGTAATGATCTATGATTTTGTAAAGTTCCAAGTTCGTATAACAATACCTTGATGAGAAAAACTTGAATAATGTAAGAAAAAATCATATTGTTAAAGCTTTTCTCGTTGAGATATTGTTATAAGAATTTGGAATTTTTATAAAATGATAAATCCTTACCTAAAGGAGTGCAAGTATCTTGTGGTTTTTCTATATTTCACTTATACTCTTGGTTGTAAGCAAATTAAGTATAGTTTTTAATCTGTTTTATTATGGCGCGAAATTTGAATTTTTAATTGACTTTCATACCCCCTTAAGCGTTATCAACTTAATTTTAATTTAAATTTATTGAATTGAAGAATACCCATATCTGCTTCAGTATAAATCTCAATAAATGTTTTGAAATAAAAGCTACTACAATTAGTGAATTTTTATTGAAAATTAGTGGAAAGAGCTTCACGATTTACACTGAGAAAAACTGAATCTAACTGGTAGAAGAATCCAGTAAATATCACTGGAAAATCTACTTATTATAGAGTCAAACTAATTGTTAATGAATCAGTTCTAATAGTTAGATTCAATTTTTGTGAGTGTAGTTGCGATTTTTTCGGTACTTGCACAGTGAAATTCTTTATATTCACGCGTCAGCTGTGAAGCGGTTTGATGCTTTTCAACGTAGGCGTCGACAGTATTATGCTTGGAAGGATGTTTTCATAATTTTAAGGTGGTGCTGCTTTTTGTGCGTTTGCTATTGTTGTATAATATATTGTAATGAGGTATACGTATTTTGTATACACTTTTCAGATGTAAAATCTCTTTTACCGGAATTTCAGCTAAAAGTCAATAGGTGAATAATAAAAAAATACGCATTACTTCTTGTGAATGCATCTGTAACATTTTTAACGTGACTGTGGGCATTTATTATTTGTCAAAAGTAGATCCTTCACGAAGAAAAATTGTTAGTAAAAATTACTTACACGATTGCATTAAAAAAAAAAGATTTTTACTTAAGTAAAATTTACGCAAAATTTATTTGACGCTTTAACCCATTATCTGCTTTGCTTAATCAAATTAATAAATATTGCTTAAGAAATTCAGTATAATCTACTTGCTGCACGAGTACATTTTATATGACTAAGTTTACTTAATTTTTTAAGCAATTGTTTATTTCAGTAAATTTTACGAATAATTTTTCTCCCCGTGTAATAATGTGTAATTTGTGTTATTAAGCATTATATATCGAAATCGTGTCAGTTTTTATAATTAACGAGGAAAATTCCTTTCAAAGCAGATGTAGATACTTTGTTTATCGCCTAAGAATTTAAACAGGGATGCTGTAGATTTTATCTAGTAAACAAGGATTTTCTGATCATCGAAAGATGCTGCGTGGAATTTCAGATTCTTAATATTCTAAGATGAACGAGATAAGATAAATCGTATCTTACGGTCATTACTATTTTGTACACGAACAGAAGTATAGGCGGAAATGGTAAAACTTGCGGAACTGAATTACTCCTTCAATATGCGAGGGTAATACAGCCCACCTGGTGGTACCAAATTAGTCCTTCGTAGAGCGATTTTAACTCCGCATCTGCTGGTCGGTTACGTAAGCTTAGTACAATCTTAGACTTGGATTTTTTTCGTATATAGGAATATAAATCCATTTTTATCCTATGCGTAGGAGCGCCTCGCTGTTTTACCCCTACTTTTCCTCCAATAATACTCAAATTGCATAATAGCAATTCATAAAAATTGTCAACATAACGTCATCAATTGATATATTTATTTATTTTCATTTTGACGAATATTAAATAGTCCTTAAGTACAAAGTATGATATAAAATTAATTTAAAAATAAACATGACGATACTAATTTACAACTAAAATTTGTGAAAAGTAGCGTAACTTCAATTACATGGTTTACAAATAAATAGAATAGAATAGATGTTTAGTGTAAAATCCAGTATTTATTTTATCTTATTTACAATACGATAATGATACAACAAATTTCAGTGTAAAAGTCGTTTAGACATTAAACAAGATAAACAAGTTGAATAGCTGCATGGGTCAAGATCAAATTATCGAATGAAAATAATTTTATCTCGTGTACAACTTCTCCCGCGTCAATTTGAAAGTTACCTCGTTAATTTTCCTCTTAAGGAAAATATCAAGTACCGATAACTTCGCCTTCGGACGTGCTTATCGAATAAAATCGAGAAGTTGAAGTTACACAACTTTTAACCGGCAAATAAAACGAATCCGAACGAAAATGTCTTCAATTAGCTGCCAACGTGCTTTACCCTCAGCCCCAAAAAAAAACCGAAGGAGCACAATTAAAATTTGGTATAAAATTACGCCAACTCCGAAATTTCATTTGGCCCGAGGGGCTATACATTAATCCGTCATGTGATTAAATCGAGGCGCGGGTGTGCTTCGTGCGCCTTTTAATGAGAGGCCGAGGGCTATTTCGTCAAAGGTAAACACTGGGAGATCGTTTGGGCTTATTATATATATAGTAGCGCCTGACACCCGTGAGCAAGGATTTCTGCTCGGGAGGTTTTACCCCGGTGCACCGGATTTCGGATGTTACGTGTGTAGATGAGTACACTCACCCCCTGCGAGACACTTATTTCACGCAGATTCACATAATTTCACGGGGATTAGTGGTAATTCAAGTTTTTCGTGGACAATTCAGATAGAATGTTTAAAAATAATGGACACGTGTTTTTTTTTCATTTTAATATTTATTAGCAGACGGAGAAAAAATGGTAATAATTTTTTTTCTTTTAACTTTTTCTGGTTTAATAAATCAATTAAAACACTTGTACTTAAAGTTTTGCAGTGAAAAATACTGACTTTTACTTATTTAGGTAAAACTTCCGCTTCTTATTTTTAATTCATTTCTTATGTGATTGTTATTTATAGTAAATTGAGCAGGTTTAAAATTTATCTGTGCAATAAAAAAATTGCCATAAGGAAGAAATGAGTACGAAAATATGCAAATTCTATGTAAATATTAAAAATGTTAAACGAGTAGACGACTTTTTGCGAAAAATATGTTTCCGCTCACAGTTTCAGCTTTAGATTAATTTTGTTTTTCAAAAAAGAAAAGTAAATATAGCGAAGAACTAACCACAATTATCATTGAATAAAATCAAAGGTGACGAACGTTTATGACAAAAAATAATAATAAGTGAGAAAAAGGATCTAAGAGTCGTTATAGTATAGCTGCAGGTGAGAACACTTAACGAACAAAAGTACACTTGAATTTTTGTTTGTATCCATGTAAAGACTTTTTAACAAGGTAAACTGGCAAAATTAAAGCGACGCAGTCCCAAGATAAAAGTAAAAAAAAAAATTAAATCTATTAATTGTTCTCTCAGTTAAAGAAATGTTTTCGCGCCAACATTTCTTTCCCTGAGAAAAAAAACAACACTCTCGATGGAACACTTAGCGAAGTCATTAATAAAGATGCAATGCCGTACGTTTAAATATCGATCACTCAATTAGTTGCAAAGGGAAACCTTCGTACGATGCAATTAGAGTGCATTATGCACAAGGGGGTGGCACAGAAATTAAAATATCATCTTTATTTATTCATTCAGCGAAGGCGTTAATAAACAGCCGAAGGCGCACGTTTTTTTTTCTTGAAACACTTGCGCGTCGTTCGTGTATACACACCTGGCTGAATTTATTCCCCTGCGTATATTTTAGTAGGTCGGCGTTTCGGAGGAGCGTCCAAATCATGTTCGCCTTTATTTTACGAGATCGTCATCCCGCGGTAAGTATACGGCAAATTACGCGTGCGCGAACGCGAGATTGCATTTTTCCGCGAAAATACTCTGCGGTGCGTATATCTCGGAGCGTGGGAATTGCCCGCATTTTTTTTTTTTTTAATTAAATTGTATTTGACTGCACGTGTCGCGTTGTAAAAATAGCAGGGCAATTTGATAAAATTGAATACTTTTTTCTCTGGTCGGTGGAGCGTTTGAAAAATCTTGATGCTTCGAGTTGACGAGAAATCTAATTTGATGGACATTCTTGTATATCAAAATTGTGAGTGATGGACAAGTAAAGTGGAGCGATCGAGATAAGGCGCGGAGCGAGGCTCGCGTTAGGGTGTAATGGCGGTAATGACGATGTCGATCCAGAGAGAGCAGCGAAAGTTTTCTCGATATCAATGGCGGATGCTGTAACTGATTACACATGCGGAAAGTGATTGCGAGCCAGGGAATTGGTCGTTTAGTCTGGCGCGATAAAGGGTTGAATTTATGTGCGTTTTTTTTTATTTTTTTATTTTCTACCTGGGCATTACCCAATACAATTAAAGAACAATTTAGTAATTTGAAATAAATATTTGTACTCTTCAATAGATACTTGTTAAATATTTCTTTGAATCAAATAGTTATTTTTTTTGAAACTGTAAAATTTATTTAGAAATAAATAAATGAATTTAGTTTTAAAGAAATATTTAAGAAATATTAATGCAATAAATATTTACTGAAAATTAACAATTTTTTTTTAGTGTATAAAAGTATAGTTCACCGTCATAAGAATTTATCATAATGTCATTGTACGCAGAATCTTAAATCTATTGTTTCTTTTTCGATAACGTGTACCAATTTTTCTTGTATTTCACTATAGCATTTTATTATTAATTTACCTAGAGAAATGCTAAAGTGACAAATTCTATGAAATATTCATTGATCAGATAGTAAATAATTAATGCCGTGATTTAAATAAGAACTTTCTGATTAGTATTTTCACATTAATTGCAGATGATTATTTCCAAAATAGTATTAAATTATTAATTCAGACTAGGTAATAAAATTTAAATAAAATTAATATAAACTATCAAGTCATCCAGCGCTATTCGTTAAATTTCCAAGCGTACATTTCTACTTTAACTTAGCTTTTTCATATATTTATTTTTATTCGCAAAAAAAAAATTCTGTAAAACTTTCGAAAAAATAAAAAAGTTTAGGATTGAAAAAAAAATGTTCTCCGGACGACACTGTTATTGCTTTTTTCCTTTTTTTTCAGTCACATCCGCCGGACAAAATACATACAAACTATGCAAACAAACTTCAGAGTAAATAAACAGCAAATCGTTAAAAAGTTTACAAATTTGCATTAATATTGAAAAGCTCGTTATGACATAAGGCAGGCGCCCGGCGAGGTCAGGCCGTTCAATAATTGAACCCTTTAGTCCCGACATTACAAAACCTCGCACATCAGGCCGATTATTATTCGGCTTGGTTGAGGCCAAGGGGATCGCCTCGTGTCAAGGTTGAAGGGCACAGCCATCGACTCCCCCATCCCTCGTCCGAGCCCGAACGACGTCCCTTGAGTCGCATTTTCAAATCTCCCGCCTCTGCGTGTAATATCGCGGCCATTGGCCTAATGCATTAAACCCTCCCGCCGCCCATTTAGAGGGTTGTTTACCCTACTTAAACGTATGGTATTTTGTTTTTATAAAGAGCCAAAGTGTGGCGGCGAAATGTATAGGCGCGCTTCTGTAAATAAAAAAAAAGTTTTTTTTGCCGTTTTCGTTCGTCGCGATGAAATTTTTATTTGCCGTATAATGATGAGCTCGTTTCAAAAGGTGCTGAGTAATTTTCAAATTTCATTGCGAGTTGAGCATAATTTGCATGGGAAAGTATTGAAAGTTAAAAAATCTGTTCTGCAAACGTAAGTAATTTTCGTACAATAAGAATTAAAAAAATAATAATAGAAGTAAAACATAAAAAGTAAAAGGATCATAATAATTAATTAAATAAATGAATTACTAGTCCTTCAAATAAGAAATAAGAAAGTTTCTTTAAAAAGATTTTACCGATTTATTATTATCTATATTTTATTATTTTCGGATGGTATTTATGGTCGAAGAAACTTACACTATATCTTATCAATAATTAACTATGGTTAACAAATGGAATATTAAAATGTGAAAAATTATTACACAAAATTTTTCATAAGTATAGTACAATTTTGCGATAAATAGATGACTTAATATACTTAAATTTATACCATCATAATTAAAATAGCCTGAATTTTACAAATTCCAGTTGCCATCTATTCAATAATAAATTAATCCATCACATTGATACACGTGCGATAAATAAATGCACACTTACGATTTACCCAGTAAATCATCATTTGCATGAAAAACAAAAAATTAAGCACACCGTGATTATGCACGGGCGAATTGCAGCAAAACGAATTGGAGCGTTTTTAAAATCATCGCCTGTCCGAATGGATTCGCTCTGTTTAAAACAAAAATTTAAACATCGAGGCCGCGTCTCATTAACAAAAAAAAAAAGCGCAGGGTAGGAAAAAAAATGCCAAGGCACCGACTCGAGTATAATTCGATTGCCCCGGTAGCAGAAAACCCTTGACACGAATAGAGAGGAATTTCGATGCAACAGTCCCGGCGCAATAATCCGTTGAAACATTTACACCCCCGGCAATAAAAAAAAAAGAAAAGGGGTTGCAGGGGAGCGGAAGGAAAAAAGGCGCGGACAGGGGGCCTCGAAGGCTACTACAATCACCGACAGCATCGCGTGCTCGCCGCTGAAAGCGCGTCGCCCGCCCTGTACATTTACTCCCCCCCTCCCAGCCCACCCCCTCGTTCGGCTAAAAAGGAAAAAGAGAGTAGGCATAAAAAAGGATCGCGGCTCCTGCGTATATCCTTAATAAGCTCGAGGCGCCGACTTGTCGAAAGTAGGACGTGCGCCGGCGAATCGATACGAACGTCATCAAGCCGTCGCGTCGTCCACTCTTTCAATTCAGAGGTGAGAACGCGGGAGGATCGATGAGTGCACGCGCGACTGCGACCTTTCCAGCCCTCCTCGCCGGATGGAAATCCTCCGCGAAGTTCAACCGCGTGACTTCGACGGCACGCGCCTGGCGGCAAACTTTGGCCCGCCGGGCGAGGAAAGTTAGCGGATATGACACGCGGTGTCTCTTGTCGGTCGATAGCGCAGTGGTGATATGGAGGGGGAGGACCAACTCGCGGATCGGGAGGATCATGAGATGAGTTGGGCGGATTTTACAGCCGGGGGGTGCAAGTTAGATTATCTCAGGGAAATGAAAATACATCGTTGTCAATTTTTGGATGATGAACGAAGGTGTTCATCTGGAGGGAGGGTTGGAGAATCAGTGCGTGGTTGTGTGTGTACTCACTAAAGTTGAATTAGTGAAAACCCACTAATTCATAGTGACTATGCACTAATTTGAAAAGTGAAAATTACTCCATTATGAATTAGTGGAAATCTACTATTTGAAATAGTGAATAAGATGTACTAATTAAAATAGTAAATATATGCACTATTAAAAATAGTAAAAACTACTTATAAATTAGTGAAATCAAATTCTTTTTAATTGGGGAATTCACTATTTCAATTAGTGAAAATTATTATTTTATATTTATTTTCCACTAATTTAAAAGTGTTGTTTACTAATTAAATAGTAGAACACTTTTTTACTTTTACAATTAGTAAAATTGTACTAATTAATAGTGGATTTTACTAATTGATTAGTGGAAAATCTGATCACTAAAAAGATTAGTGTAATTTTCACTAATTCAACTTTAGAGTGTATAAGGAGGCTGGTGTTTCGCGGATTGGCATTTATTTAAGTTGCGTTGAAAAAAAAGTGGTTCTTACTGTTTTGCAATGGTAATGTCTGCTAGACTAGCAAAGAGTACAACTGCTTTGTGAAAACAGTAAAATTAACATTTATTACAGCAGGCTTTACTCTGCATAAAAGTAGATTTGGCAGTTCTGTAAAGTGGATTAAAGTAGATTTTACTCTGCATTAAATTATAAATTTGGCCATTCTGTAAAGTGGTTTAAAGCAGATTTTACTCTGCAGAAAAGTATAAATTTGACAAGTTCTGTAAAATAGATTTTACTTTACATAAAAGTAGATTTCGCAATTCTCTAAAACACATTCTACTGAAAATTTGGAAAGTTAAATTAACTTCTAAAATTATAACTTAATTCTACTGTATAAAAGCTAGAAGTTACTTACTCCTTTTTTCTTCGCGGTGTCGTTTGAATATTGAATTATACATGAAATAATAATAATACTTGATAATAATTAATCATAATAAAATCTGGAATGGATAAATATAAGCACAGTTATATTCGTCTGTAAGACGGACCTATATATTCTTTTAGGATACTTCTTTTTTCCAATTTATTTTGGACTTATAATGATGAAACTGTCTATTATTATATTCTCTATTCTATATTAACGAAAAATATAAGTGTAGTTTTTAAAAATATGAATTGAATCACATGTACAATACAATTATGAATTAAATATCAAGGTGCAGAATAAAACACGATCAAATCGATTCCTTTTTTTTATATAAATAAACGTACGAAATTGTCAATAGTTAATCAAATCTCTAATGAACTGATTAAAAATTTTCTTATTAATAAAATAAATGGCTACACGAGAGAAAAGTTTAATAAAAATTACTATATTATTTTTTAGTAAAAAAGCGTAGTAAAAGTTGCTACACTTGTAGTAAAACTAACTGTCAGTCTAGCACATTTTACTACACTTTTTAGTAAATTTTTTTATTTGTCGATTTTGTCGCTGCATTACAAAATAGTATAGTAATTTTTACTAGGCTTTTCTCTTCGTGTATTCGTTCAAATCAGATCGGATCAGCTAAAAAAAGTAAAATATTAATTAAACAACCTCAACTGTTAGTAATTTAATTAGAAAAATTGTAGCTCATCTCTATAGACACACGAAGTAAAATAAAACAATGAGGCTGATGCTGCCAGTGCTAAAGATGGCCAAGGCTGTCAGATGAACGTAGAGCGCGTATTCCTCGTTGCAGGGCCCCTGCACACTTTGACAGCGATACACCGTCATAAAGGCGCTCGTTTGGGCGTCAGTTTTTTCTGGTCTTTGGAAAGTGACTTCCGTTCCGTCTGAGGAGTGGAGCCCCACTATCACTGTCATGGCACAAAAAAAAATATTCAGGGATTTAAGTATACACTCCGTCGGGCTTCTTTCGACGTCGACGCGGCCTTCGCGTGTCCGAGCTGTTCGATTGCGATTCGATGGGTCGTCGCGCGGTTTTCGAGGTCGAGAGACGCGGTCGTTTGTCAAATGGATTTTCGCGAGGAAATTTTAATTTGGCAGGTAAAAGCACTCGCTGTGGTGTGCAAAAAATTGAGCGCCTTGATAAGTTACTTTCGTATGAATTTTCATTGCAAATTTTCAGCTGTCGAGTCTTTTTTGTTCTAATTTATTGGCGATCTGTTTAAAAATCTATCAAATAAATCGATAAATAAAGTGTTATTCCGACGCTGTTACTGTAAATTTCCAACGAAAGTTTGATTCAATAAATTTGACGCGTGTTTAAAATATCTAATTATTGTTGTTGGGAACGCGTAGATACCATAACGCGAGTAGAATATAAATTGAACTGTCACATTTCAGCAATCGATAAATGTTATTCGATGCTCAAATGAGTAAGAACTAAATAGGTTACTGTAATCGAATTTTTTTTTTTTTCTGATCGTCGTGGTACGTTATCACAATTATTATACTGCGAAATACATATTGATTTAATCTTTACATAAATTAAAAAAATGTCATACGGTATTCAATAGTATTCGATCATCACTTTAATGCATTTTTAATTAATCCATTAATCCAATTTAATGGATCATTAATTATGTACTTTAATAAAATCGCCTCAATTGCAGTACCTCAAAATTTTATTCCGTATATAATGTGTAACGTTTGTTTAAAGTCTATCTTTGCATTTTCGTTTGCCATGAACGCTTTTGTCATCGCGAAAGTTAAATCTAATTTATTTTTCATCATTTCAGATAACTACAAAAAAAGACACGTATGAATTTTCCAAAAGCGTCCCTTAAAGAATAAGTTACTGGCGACTGAGTGTTATCGCGAAGCGCGAAATAAACATAATAGCCTCCAGGCGTTTTCCGCTAAACTCCAAAAATAAATTGTCGCGCAGATATTTATACAA
Organism: Sycophila sp. Sp_5; assembly: GCA_018906775.1. Taxonomy (NCBI): domain Eukaryota; kingdom Metazoa; phylum Arthropoda; class Insecta; order Hymenoptera; family Eurytomidae; genus Sycophila; species Sycophila sp. Sp_5. The sequence goes on from JACCID010000074.1 coordinate 795,451, forward strand.
ATCAATGTCATACGATTCAGCTGTCAATAGAGAGCAGAATACACGTTTCCCGACGACGACGAAGGATATGCGATTCGAGACGCGCGCAGGACAGTCGAGCTGACGTTGCGCTCGTTTCCTCGCTAAATCTGTTCTCGCAGATTGACTTGCGACGACTAATAGACGTTTCGATCTGCGTCAATGCAACGACGAACCTGACGCATTGTTCTCATTTATACATATTTACATCATGCCACTATAGGAAATTAAAAAATCGATCGGTCGTTCTCTACTTCGTTTTTTTTTATCTTTCGGTAAAGGGACTTTTATCAGAAACACAAGCTAAATCCATTTATTGATTATTTACATGGAGATGACCAGGATGCAAGTCTTGGATTTTGTCTGTAACTATTTGTAAAATGATTTATTTATTTAATGTGTCTATTAGAATTTTATTAAATGAAGTCTTCGCGTTTGTAACAAAAATAGAGATTTTTTAAAAAAATGTAAATGAAATAACTCAATAAACAATAAAAAACGATCACAGACTTTTTTTTAGATGTTCACTTTTTCTACTATTACTAAACTTTGATTATAAAAATCCAGAGGTACATACCTAAGAGGCCTTTTCAATATTTTAGATAAAATAATCATTTATTTATCAATCATAAAAAATAATAGTTAATGAATTAATTTAGAATTTATACGACAATTTACTTATTCGAAGAAGAAATCGTTTACATTTTAGCAAATTAATCGTAAATAATGGTCTGCTTATCCACGGCGTAAATACGTTTGACTCTATAATATGTAAGAATACACGAAAAGTCGTTCACATAAAATTTATCACTATTCACATTTTCCAAGTGACTGTCACATTTTCAGATTTAGAGAGAATAAAATTCAAAACCCAAACTATTTAACGATCGCACGACAAAGTGTCATTAAAAACACGCAGGACTAACGGGATGAAAGAAAAAAAATGAAAGTAGAACGAAGAGTAGTACGCACTGCACCGCAAAAGGAGAATTTCTTTTTTCGTTAAGGAGTTTCCCCTTTTTCCTTTACGTCATGTAAATCTGAAAATGTGAATTATGTGAATAGTGACATTTAATAAGTAAATTATTCACATTTTCAGATTTAATGTGGGAGTTTCTCCTTTTTTTCAATGGAAATCTCCTAATTTATGAAAAAGGAGAATTTCCTATAAGTTTTTAGGAGAATTTTCGTTAAAAAAGGAGATCTCCTTTTTCGTTTGAACCATGTAAATCTGAAAATGTGAATTATGTGAATAGTGACATTTAATAAGTAAACTATTCACATTTTCCAAGTGAATTTCACATTTTCAGATTTAAAGTGGGAGTTTCTCCTTTTTTTCAAAGGAAATCTCCTAATTTATGAAAAAGGAGAATTTCCTACAAGTTTTTAGGAGAATCTTCATTATAAATTAGGAGATCTCCTTTTTTTTTTTAAAGAATTTTAGGAGAATTCCTTTTTTTTAAAGAATTTTAGGAGAACCTCCTTTTTAAAGAATTTTAGGAGAACCTCCCTTTTAAAAGAATTTTAGGAAAATCTCCTTTTTTAAAGAAGATTGTCCTTTGTTTAATCATCAGTGCGAAGGAAAGAAGCTCGAGACCTCGCGCGTCGTGTAATCTATCGGACAGCTGGAGGCAGATCCCCGTTGCTCGCAGGTGAATTGGCGAATTGCACGCGCGGACCATCGATCTCCCACGCTTAGCGGCTTACCCTGACCGGCGGAATCGCTCCCCGTGAAAGTGGTGCCGTGGGACGGGGTATAACTAAGGGTCCAGTCCGTGCGCGTCGTCGCGTCGTCTTCCACCCGGCGCCTTTGTTGGATCTGTTACACGTCGACTTTCGTTAAGCGGCGCCGTCTCGAGCTTGACGAGTCTCTTCTCCCCCAGCTTGTTTTCTTTTCTGCTCTTTTTTTTGCGCGCGCGCGATGCCGAAGTATCGCGGAGCACGACGTCGATGTATTTCTATTTCCAAGTGCCTTGTGCTCGGATGGAGCGTTAGTGTCGTGTCTTATTGCATTACGTTGCTTTGTAATTAGATTGTTTATAGTGGCCGCTTGGTTCGTTTAGTGTACGCTGTACTTCCTTTTTTTGCGTTTGAAAAGTGTAATTTTTGGTTGTTTTGATTGAATTACTTTCTTACTTATTGATAAGATTATAACGTCCGATACTGCAAGTTTAATTATTTGCTTAAAAGTTTCAAGTATTTTCAATTTTAGAACTATTTTAGAGTTTTTTTTAAGTACAAGACGACAATCTACATACTCGAAAATGAATTCTTTTACATTTTAACAAATTAATCGTTAACGATAGTCCGTTTATCCACTGCATAAATACGTTTAATTCTATAATAAGTCGATTTAACAGTGCTGTTTAGTGGATTCTTCTATCAGTTAAATTAAATGTTTATGAGTGTTTTTTTTTTTAATAATTAGAATATTTGAAATTCTAATTCTAAGTATTCTAAGTATTTAATTAAAAATGGTTCGTTCCACTTAATAAGAAACATTCAATTTTTTAAAGAATCCAATATTTTGCTTCGATAATGTCACTGTATTTTTTTTAAAGAATATTTTGAACATTCTTAATATTAGGATTTTAATAGATATTTATTTTAGTAAACTCTTCGAGAATAAATTATTATAATTTTGTAATCATTTTAAATTTTTATCGAATTGAAACGAGCATTGTACGTCGTTCCGTAATATATATACGCAAAATTTATTAGCAATATGTCAACTTTATATATAAGTAATCAATTTCCAACAGCAACAGAAAATAACCTTGTCAATCGTTTTATTTTTCTATTTAATTTGCAGCTTTAAATATTTTATCAAAAAATAAAATTTACCACTGAAAATTTAAGAAATCGGCATCACGACGCAACAATTTTTGAGGTCAGAAAATTTCAAAGCAAACTAAAAGTCGTCCACTGGAAATCTATTATACCTCGTGCGTGCCCGACCAGCCGCTAGTAGTTCTGCTGCTTGTTGCTGACAATGCCGACCCCATCTCGTACGTTTCTTCCACCTCCCGGCGAAGCTTTTTCAGAGCAAGAAAAGTGTGTTCCCCCTTTATCGGGTGAGAAATGCCCGTACTCTAACCTTTTTCTATTTACGTCAGAGCCGATGGTACTTCCGTCGAGATATCACCGTCTTGAAATATAAACGATGACAGGAAGATTATAGAGTCGCTGACTTCCTCGATGATCTCCTCTTGAAATGGTGAAGCTTCAATATTTGTTACGTAACTTATTCCCACAGTGGGGCACAAATCCCGAATTCTTATACACAAGCTCGTTCAAATAATTGATTCCGTTCATTTTCGAACGACGCGTTCGTCCACGTGGTGCTTTCTAAAGAAGCATATGAAAATTCCACTATTTTTGCCAGTGACTGCGTTTTTCACTGAATAACTAATAAATTAACGCTACACGGAGAGAAATGTTATAGTAAAAATTACTACATTCCGTAACAATGGGATATACTCGATGAATGATGATTTTTACTGTAATACATACTAAAAATTCATGTACATAGCAAAAATGGCTATTTATATAACAGAAATTGATATGTACATAGGAATTTTTAGTATGTTTTATAGTGAAAATCGTCGTAGCAAAAATTGCTATTTATACAGTAGAAATTGATATGTACATAGGAATTTTTACTATAAAATTTCTCTTCGTGTATTTTATCAGTGATTATAATTTAACTGATAAATGCTCACTGCACTCGCAGTGCAAACTTTTTACTTACAAATTTGATGATTGTTTCACTGACTTTAATAGTGAGTTTCTAATTCTTTAAATTTAAAAGAGTAAAGAATCACTGACTTTGACAGTTAGTACTCTATTCACTGTGTACTCAATTAATCATCACTATTTTAACAGTAATTAATTACATTTTTACTGAAAATTTGTTGTTTATAGTTACTATTTCATGCGGTAGGTACTTATTTTCTTTTTGCAGTGAATTTACCACTGCTTTTTACACTAAACTGTTTTCTACTTAATAGTGATTCATATAACTACTCACTGTAGTGCGTACTCACCATAAATCAGTGACATATTTTTAACTTTTGAAAACAGTGTATACACTGATATAAAAAATAGGGACAAATTCCTTTAAAAAAAGAGATTCTCCTAAAAGCTTATAGGAAATTCTCTTCTTTTTCATAAATTCGCAGTTTCTATAAAAATATAGAGATATAGAGAGAAAAAAGGAGAATCTCCTAAACGAAAATTTCCTATAAGTTTTTAGGAGAATCTCCTTTTTAAGGAGACTTTCCTTTTTTTCAATGTATGTACTGTTTTTCAGTTATGTTTCACTGATTAAAGATTTTCCTCCCGATGCCTACGAAATGATGATCGATCGCGAATCAATAGCTTCGCGTAGATTCTTATCCAGTTTCGCCGTAAGTCGCCAACGTAAATCTCAGTTAAACCCCCACAAAGGATCGTAAAAAGGGTAGTCACTGCATCGTGAAGGGTATAAAAAAAGTTTTAGATGGACGATAGCGGCGATAAATTCCCATCGAAGAGTCTCCGGTGCACTCATCGTCATTGCTGCTATCTCGTAAACCGACTAATTGTCCGATCCGGTTGAGGAAAATGAAAACGAAAATTGCACGCGAAAAACGATCGTATGTCACAAGTGGTCAATTCGGTGAAATGCGGATCACTCGTCTGCGAGGAAAAGACGATCTTGAAAATGACATCCGAAAAAGAGACTGCGCGGTGCATTCGCCTGGGGAGAGCAAAAAACTGAGCATCGGTTCAGTTGTCTGAAAATCCGCTTTCCTCCAGTTAACACAGTCGACGTGAAGAAAGAGGGTCATGGTTTTGTGGGAGGAGAAGCGAGGAAACCGAGAGAACACTGGGTGTCATTTTGGGAGGGTGTCGACGGGCTCAAGCAATAAGACACCCAAAAGCTCCGGCGACGAGAATATATGCATGTTCTATATTGCGGCGAACACTGGAGGACAATTTTTTACATAAAAATGCTGTTTTATAAAGTCTGCTGACGTGTACTTATTTATTTTGCATATTTTTTATAGATATTACTAATATCGTTTCAATAAAATTTTATCTGGAATGTTTACACGTATGAGCATTTATAAATCATTCAGGAAAAATTTGCAAGAATTTTCTCAAAAACACTTGTGGATAAAACTTAATTGAGTGGCCGCACTAAACATTTCCGCGATAAATTATTAATTCACCTAAAAATTTTCAGATATGCGGTAAAAATTTTACAGTGCGATAAAGGAAACCGCGATTATCTTTTTCTCATAAATTTTACGAGAAATTCACGTTTTTTTGCTATATCAATTTTTACTGTGCAACTTAAATTGCTAAATTATTTTTTCATAAAGCGATAAAGTGTGCTCCTGTGACATATTAGAAAAGCAATTTTTTTTAAAACCTTTTTTCTTCGCGAATACGTGCAGCAGACGATGAAAATCTCTCTTTCGCTTTACTTTTTTACGAGCTTGCAAAGCTCGCCGTGCCCAAAATTCACGCTAAGAGGCGAGAATGGAGTTTACTTTGATGGGAACTTTTTCCCCTCGTAGTCCTCACGTAGATTTGCTTCGAATGATGAGGACGAAAAGTTCAGAGAATGAAAAATTTTTAAGTTTGTATTTTTTGCACTAGTCACTTTTGTAATTATAAAAGTTGCGAAGTGTCGAAGTGTCAATAAGAGTCGAATAATTTGAAATTGAATTTTTTTTATTTCAGAAGGTTGTTCGTCATTTCTGCTGAATTCTTATAGATTATTGATTTAAATGATTTAATTTAAGCTTATTCGAATAGAGGAAGAATATAATTAACTTTTTAATTATAATATTGACGGTCGCTTAAAAGGTCTTCGATTTTAGAAAGAGTAATAATCCATGGATTAGAAATTCGAAAAATTCAATAAGTAATGCAATTAAAATGAAAATAAACTTTTGATTCTGCCTCTCCAGCAGATATATCCATACAAAAGAATAATATCGAAAATTTATAAAATCAGTTGCTCTTTTCAGCCTTAGAAAAAAAAGCTTCTCGCTGACCAATGCGAATTTTAATTCGCATAGTTCACCAAGATTCTCCAGGAAAACTATTTTAATTTTGCACGAATTTAAATTGCTTCAGCAGGAGGATTTTCCAATGTTGTTGGAAATTCTGTCCAAGAAAAAGAAACAACCCCGCACAATTCTCGATAAAAAAGGCTTTAACTTTGTCAACAAAGAACCGCATTGGATAGTAATTAAATTCAAGGAACAAAAAAAAAAGTCAAAAGGTTTTATTATCGGACTCCCTTTTTTTAAAGCAAACTAATGCATTCCAATTTTTTTTTACTGCCCTTTCGTACGTCCTATATAGTTATATATCGACCCTCACGCTCCTTTGCATTTTCCGCTCGCTCCATCGAAAAAAAAAATAAAAATATAAAGAAAAACACACACGCGCTCAAAACAAAAGCAAGAAATTGTCCATTATTATTCAAGCGCTTTGAAATTTTCCTTCAGCTCGAGTGTAAAGGAGACCCGCGATTTAGTCTCGAGAGGACGGAAATACCGTGGTGGGCGCCGCGCAGCCAAAATACGCCGCGCGAATTTCTGCGGAGGTATTAGCGGGATTGCTTGTTACATACCCCGTGCTGATTTGGTTATTACGCGCGCGCGACTCGCGCAACCTCAAATTTTGCAGACTCACGTAAGGCAAACACTTTCGGGAGAAAATCCCTGAGTTCCTCTCCTTTCTTGGCGCCGCTCAATTCAGTCACTAACGGCCCGTTGCACGTTGCGCTTTTTTATTGCCAAGGCAATAACTTTTATTTGCACGAATTTTATGTGTTCTTGTTTAAAGCCGTGGACTCCTTCTACTGGAGTTTACTTTAAGTTTATGGAAATTGTGTTAATATTGAATTTTTCGTCGACGTTACCTCAAATTTGTATTGCATTGTATTGATCGTTATTACTCCGTTAGGACGGAATTAGATCGGCGCCAATAATGTTCTAATTTTAATTTGTTCTCGCCTACATTTACCAACGTATGTGTTCGTCATTTTCGTCCAATTTTATTATTTTATTACACACTAATTAGAAGAATCAGTTAAAAAAAATCGTACTCAGGATTTTTTTTTTTAAAGAAAAACATCTAATGCTTCTAATGGAGTTAAATTTCACTCTTAGTTTATAGTGAAACACTTGTAGAATTAAATTTGACTCTATTCGAGTCAAATTTTAATCTACATGATAGGGTGATTTAAATTCATTTCAAAGTAGAGTAAAACTCGCTCTAAGGTAGAGTAGCATATTACAAATTAAGTCCCTACATTTCGCTCTACTTAAGAGTAAAAAAATCACTTTATTTCACTCCATCAAGGGAACTACTTTCACTATAAGATTAAAGTGAAAATTTGACTCCAATAGAGTTAATTTTCACTCTACTTCACTCCACTTGATTTAGCGTGTAAGAATCTACAAATCTGCTTTAAGTAATGTGCAAAAATGAAAGCAATACTTCTTAATCTAAATAATTTGTATTGAAAGCAAAAAGTTGGATGATAAAATAAAATATACTCTATTATACTGTAGAAATATTTTTAGGTGAGTTTAAATAATGAACTAACTTAAAGTTTAAAATATTTATATTGTTATTCAAGGGACTAGCACATTCATTTTGAAATACATTCACGTTTTTTATATTTAATAAGTCAAATTATTAAACAAACCTTTGTCGAGCATGACGACACGTGGCATGAATTACTTTACTTTGACGAACATACCCAACTTACATTTTTATCTGTACACTTAATAAAACACAAATTTAAAGCAAAAAGATATGAGTAAAATATGAAAAAATTTCTGATACAGTCTATTCGGAGTGTTATCAATTCGAATGCTCAATGCAGACGGACGCTTTCCTTGACACGAAAAAAGTGCAGCGTAAAACGAAAAACCAAATAGTAAAAAATTTAAAAAAAAAGGAACCATTCGAGAGACTTCCACCTCTGGTCTGTGAGGTACCCCGAGTATGCAGCTTCTATTAAAATGTAAATATTGCGCAAACATGAAAAATGGAAAAGACATTATGCTGGGAAGCTGCAGAAATAAGGAGAAACAATTCTTTGTAAAACCTTGTTTGATAAATTGTCGTAATACAAGTACACAGTGTACATTGTAAAAATTTATGTTGTACAATAAGAAAACTTGTGGATCCGTTACATCCGATTTTTTGCTAATTAAATTTAGAAAAAAAAACGTAAATTGCTATAAATTGCGCTTTAAACGAAATCCCCAGAGGGTGAATCTATAGTAGTAATAAATGGGTATGTTTGTACGAAATATACAGAAGTCGATAGCGCGGATAAGGAAATAAAGTTAAAAGTCGCGGGTAAGGGATGCTGCGCCGCTCGTGCAGTGCAAATAAGATAGAGCTGACGTTCAGTTCCAAATGCAATGAAGGATTCCGAGGAAAAACTCGTAAACTAGCAGCGAATAAGTGGCAGCATCGATTTTCATTTTACGACCTGTGAAATTTAAGAAAAAGCAACTGCGCCTCGTGCTTTAGAGCTTCGTGGAACTTCGCCGACTGAATCGAGCGATTTTCAATTTAGACGACACTAAATATAAACTTCATTTTAGCATCCTGGATTTATTTATCTTTTTTTTTATTAGTTGCGTAAAGTTTCGTTCGAATCTGTTTTTTATTAATTTTTTTTTAATTAAATTATAATTCGAATTCGTGGGGAACGAATTAATTTAAGCAATGCGTACATACCTGTGAGAATGAAATTTTGTTAAAACCGTGCAAATCATTTCATGATGCTAATGTCTTACATTTATGAAACTAAGTTCAGTGCTTTATTTATTATGTAGTGTATCAGAAAACAATTTCTAAAGTTTTATTTAAATTCTGTTCTCGAATAACTCCAGCCTCCCGCTGTTAGAATGATTGAATTTAATAATTCCATTTTCAGCGTAAAAGATGAATTTGCTGATAAGGTTGTACGATATTCAATAGTATTTTGAGCTCCATTTATTAAGTAGCAGAATTTTTAAAGTCTTAGTTAAATTCTTATTCCAGGGACCCATATATTCTCTCTTTTCTTTTTAAATGAATAAATTAATACAAGTCAAGGCCAAAAATAACATGTCAATTTCAAAAGGCAGCGTTTTCTATTTTAAGTTAGTGATAATACATAAGTTAAAATATTCGATAATACACTATTATACGGTGCTTTGATGTATTTTTGGAATCAAAATCAGATTGGAACTTCTTAAGCTTCTTTTTCTAGGCTAAAACTTTTATAAGATTGATCACAAAAAAAAATTGATTCTTTCTACCGGATAAATCTTCAAATCAAATTAAATTAAATTACATTATTTACTTCTTTAGTTTTTATACGTATTATAAAAATCCCCGCCTTTCGCACGATAAAATTTTTTAATTTACATAGTCACTTAGAATGATGTTAAATACAAAATCAAAGAATTCAATCCATCTGTTAAGTGAGTATGAAAGTCAATTAAAAATTGAAATTTCGCGCTATAATATAATTTAATTTTCATTTAAAAAAGTGTATAAATTAAATATCAAAAAACCACGAGATACTTTTTAGAGGTCCAAGATCATATAACAATACCTTGATGAGAAAAATTTGAATAATGTAAAAAAATCATATTATTCAAGCTTTTCTCGTTGTGATATTTTTATAAAAACTTGGAAGTTTATAAAATGATGCATAGATCGTTAACTAACGGAGGGCAAATATCTCGTGGTTTTTCAATATTTACTCTTTGTTATAAGCAAATTAAGTATTTTTTTATCTGCTACATTATGGCGCGAAATTTGAATTTTTAATTGGCTTTTATACCTTTTTAAGTAAATTCTATACCTAAAAAATTAATTAAAATTAGTAAACGATTACTTCAATTTTTTATGCACACAATAAATGCTTTAAATAATCAATCGAGGTACTTTATAGTCAATACTCGTTTGCCAACTTCGCATAGTTGAATAAATTTACAAAAGTGAAAATCAAATGAGAAGCCGTCGAAGATAGTCTCTGACTGTCGGTCGGAAGGCCGAAGGGCAGAAATTGCATTCGTCGCCAAGTTGGTGTAGGAGGAAAGTGGAGGGAAAATAGTTTAGTCAAGCGAGTAATCGGAAACCAAGTTGGCGTATTTCTCTTATCTCGACTCGGAAATATTTTCTTATCGCTCGTTTCTTCTTTGCCGTGGGCTTCTCCCTCTTTTGCTCCTCCTGCTTATACCAGGCGCTGTGTTTTTTCACCGCCGACTCTTTTCGCGCCCCTCGTCGACTTTCTCTGGAGGCTTTATTTCCGCGAGGAAGCCCAGAAGTCTGGTAGCTCCTTCCCCTTCGCTGAGGTGTTTCCAATAAAAGATTAACTCTTTTACCACTTGCCTTATACGAAGGGAAGGAATCGATGCCTGCTATGCTTGAGAAGAGAAATTGCGTCTCTACAGCGACTAATCGCCTTACCACTTTCTTCCTCTTAAAAGTAATTTATAAAAAAAAAATTCATTTTCTGTTCTCGCGTGGAGGAGGATTAATAATTGATATTTGTAGAGAAGTTGCGAGAAAATGCATTTAAGTTTAGTTTTACTTTTTAAGTTTCTTATTCAGTTTTATTCAAATCCTCCGTTGTAGGCATTTAATGTAACATTTTCTTGGCCGTAAAACGATTTTAATAATATAATGAATATAAATAGCGCAACAACAGATTTTAACGAGGGAATAGATTTATTTTACAAGTTACTCCTCGAAGTTCTTTATTTGTGCAAGTAAAAATAAATTAATTATCTTAATTTATTTATGTTTTATATTATATCAATATCTTTACTTTTGAAATTTACGTAATACGAAATCAGTTTATTAAACTCGATTCATTAATTACGTCAACTAAAAGTGTCTCTGGTGGAAGCACATTTTACTGTTCGTGAAACTTTTTTGTGGACAAAAAAAATTGCTGACTGTCATCTCTGTAAAATAGCCATTAAATTTAACTAAAAAAGCTGCCGGAACTTCTTATTTTCAAACTGCAATTTTCTTTTTGTTTAATAGAGAAAAAAAAAGTTTCTACGCAGAAAACTCTATAAAACTTCAAAGATGCGTCCTCATAATAACGTGCTACGTCCTCCGGAAAATTCAAAGATCATATCACCATGCTCCTTCTGCCATCAAGACGAAAGATTCTAAAAAAAAATGAAAGATGAAATATACCTAGTATTGGCGAACAAATTTCAGTTTCCCGGCAAGTGACGACGAAGAGATCATTATTTGATATGTCGTGACACGAAATAATCTCGGGTTATTCAAATAATCAATTTTAATTATTGATGTAAAATAAAATAATAAAAGAAAAATTATTGAAGTAAAACCAAGAAAGGAAAACGAGTTTATTTCGGGGTACCCCTTATCCCTTCACGAATAGTATTCACAAGAAAGAACCACGTTGCCACATGCTCACGACGAGGCAGGATTTCAGAGCGTTCGGGAATGGCGAAAAACAAAATTTAAAATAAAAAAAAAAAGAAAGAAAGTGAAGGAGGCCTGAAGATGCTCATAAAAAAAGAGAATACAGGAAAAAGCTCTTGTTTCACCAAGAAGAGATAAAAAAGCAGGAGCGACAGCTTGCACGTAGATTTGTGTGTGAAATAATACTTTGTATTGCTTAATAAAGATTTTGTTTAAAAAAAATCAATTCATTTACTTAATTCATTTATTTATTAAATAAATAAATTTTATTTTATTTATTTATTTATTCATTTATTATTACCAGTTGTTACATATGCTCAATTACAAAACAATTGGTATATATATATATATATAAGTTATAAAAGTAGTCCAGAATTTTTTTCCTGTTTTACTTATTTACTCAATTTATTTACCCTCGGATCTCGCCGAAACACTGAGCGATGGGTGACGGGAGTTCTTACGGTTCATGCCGATGGCTCGTAACGGGCAGCTTAAATGACGGCGCCGGTGCCTAAAAAGCTTTTACCCACACTCTGCAGTGCGCGTGGCTAAACAATGGAATTTCACGGCAGAAGTGAGTTAGCCTGGACGCGGTAGTGAAGCGCGCCGTCGGGCCTGTTCCATTTCCGAGGCTGCCATTTGTCTCAAAGCCTCCGCGAGCTTGCGGTCGAGAGAGCGCCGGAGCTTTCCCTCTGCTCGCGCCGCAACTCGCGGATCTCCCCTCCTCGTTCAAAGGCCGCCTTTGTATACAGGTGGTTCCGCACGGCGAAGGCACAATGGACCGTCGTTTTCTAATAAGAGCTCATTTGCGCGCCGTTTGTTTCGGATTCCGCAATGCAGTGTTTGATTCTCTCGATCGGTGTGTATGTAACATTTTTTCAAGGGGGGGGGGACTCTGAAAGGAGAACGTTTCACTTAATTTGACACGGCAATTTGGCATGTGGGTTACGTTGAATTTTATGCAGGAGTGGATGACTGTTATTGTTTCGGAGCTTTGGGGTTGTTTAGAGGGTTGCGCTATTTTAGTGGTTTTAAAAAAATCGATTTTCTTCTTTTTTTTTAATGGTAAATTATTCTTGACGCGTGCGCGAATGTGATACACGGAGCGAAAATTTCTAGTAAAAATTACTGTTCTATTTTGTAATGCAGGGATAGACTCGACAGATTAAAAGTGTGACTAGAAATTACAGTAAAATTTACTAGACTTAAAGGAAATTTTACTATACTGTTTAGTAAAACTTTTTATTTGTTGATAGCAAGAGTAAAAATACAATTTTCCAATCGTTGGAGCAAAAGCGTGTATCTAGGGCTTGTAATGTAAAAATGAAACGCATTTTTTTTGAAATAGGTATTCATTCAAAATAATTTTATTTAGAAAATATAATAGGGCCTAAAATAGTCGTTTACCTGGTAGGATAATCAAAACTAATTTAAAAGTAATGTTAATTCTTTGTATTTATCAAGCCAGGATTGACCAAACTTTTTTTAAAGTCAACGTAATGAATTCTTACTGAAAATTAAAACTGTTTACAAAGGACAATTCATATTAAATATCTTTCGGAGAATTTTTTTTCTTATTCTCTGTAAATAATTTCTCTTTGAATTACAGTCCTGATGAAGGCAATATTACCGGAACTTTGACGCTTTAATAAACCTTTATTTTATCATATCTTTGTCTTTTATGATATCGTCCCACGTTAATTCCTATTAAAGATTATATCTGTACTTTTTTTTATATTGGACTTCGATTATTCTGCATACAAATGTTCAAGTTCTAAGTACATTAGAAAAGTTTTTATAGCACAGAAGTAATTTATTTAAAAGCCTTTCGAAACTTTAAAGAGTTAAAAACGATTGCTAAGCACAAAATTAGACACTTTACAGGCAATAAAATTATCCTTCAAACAACACTCACATTGCCTGTTTACATTTACAGAATTTTATAATTACGCATAATATTGCACATACAAACGAACTTGTTCAAAAATTTTCGTATCACCAATTCCGTTCTCATCCCTCGCTTTAGTGCTCTTGCTGGAATCGATTTTTTAAACCCTTTCAGACCCAATGTACATTGGAATGTACAAAGCTATTTTTTATTTCGTTATTTTTTTTTTTTTTTTTTGAATTTCGCAAAACAAACTCGTGATCGCTAAAAATAAACACGCGGTTCAGACTAAGCGAATAATTTTTCATCTCGTAGTTTCAATTATTCTGGACTCAACAGAGGCTGAGAGAGTTAACCATCAAAGAAAAAAATAGTTTCAAAATTTGAAACGAATGACTACAGCGGATTGAATAAAACTGTTTCCAGAACATTTTCATACAGGAAGAAAAAATCGCGAATTTGTTGCGCAAATAATTTCGCCAGTACCTATCGCAATGGAGCGTAAGCATGAAATCGCGCGGAAAAGGAGCGGCAACAAAATGAATTCGCGTCGCCTTCGCGGGAGTTTTACTCCGCAGTCTTAAAATCGAAGCAAAACAAATAAAAACCAAGTCGTTTTATTCCGCCGGAGGATCCGACACGTAAGAGAATGCCCGCACCGCTGCGCTGACGCCCGAGCACCGCCGACGTCGTCGGAGCTTTTTCTTACGCGGAGCTTTTTATTGCCAGTGGCCAATCGATGGGATCGATGCTAAATGGTCGCGGCCACCAGCGGGCAGAGCCTAGACCGCGGCCGCGGAACCATTACTTTCTTTTCTCGAGTGTTACGAGCACCGCCGAGCGGTGCTTCGTCCCCTAGAATTTTCTCACTTATCTCAACGTGATTTGATTGTTTGTACATCTGCCCAGCGTTAATCCGAACTTTAAGCCGCGTGTTATCTGACGTCCTACGTAAAAAATTTAAGTTTACCCGAAGTTTATAAATAATAAATAATTTTACAATACTTTATACAAACTTCAGATGAATTTTTTCTTAAATTTAAAAGACGTTCACACGACGAACGTTAAAAAGAAATAAATGTTAAGAATTATTTTCTATAACTTCAGCGGTAATTTATCTGTTTATATCACGCATCTATATCTATCATCTGTGATTTATCATTAACTCATTGTCATTCTAAACCGACTGTGATATCAAATTTTTCATTAATTATTGTATTGTATTGTATTTATGTAGTTTATTCTAATTTTTGTCTTTGAAGGCGAATGAATTATTATTATTATTATTTATCTACAAACTTCTAAAAAATATATAAGAAGCAGGTTCGGTAAAGTCTCATTGCCCATGTTCATATCAAAGACCGCCAAACATGAACTTTGGATAATCTTTATCCTAACTTAATTTTTTTTACGCGGGTGAGTCGAGGAATGGGAGAACCATAATTATAATATGTTATCGACTTATTTTTTTTTGTGTAGCTGATTAAGGAAATCTAATTATCTTGCAGATTATTTGTATAAGTGTATTTTTTTTTAGTTATGAAAAGGATGCAAAGAAAAAGAGAGAGAGAGAAAATGAGACGAGGCTATTTCTCTCTTCTAAAAGGGATTGATGTACTATTTGACTCCAGAAGTAAATTATATTATACTGCGTACTGAGGCTAGGAAATATTTTCAAGTGGTTTACATCATTCTTCGTCAGTGGTTGCTAATTTTCTGTTCGACTAAATGCACCGGGTCAGTATTTCAAGCACTCCATCAGTAGTTTACGCAATAGTTTCATAAAATAACTTTTTCCGGTACTGTTTATTTTCTTAAAAAGTAGAATTTACGCTTCATTAGGAACGGCTCCGAAAGAAAATTAACGAATGCGCGTTTCTCGTTGTTAAAACACGCCAGGCAGAGACTAAAGACTTGAGTAAATTTCAAAGCACACGCAAGAACTTCTCGAGTTGTGTATGTATAAAGGACGAGTCCGGGAGGATGAGCGACGGACTTAGTTATATAGAGTTTACAAAAGATGCGTGTGTGGGCAGTTGGAAACTCGTAATTAGTCCCGAAAGAAATTCAATTATCCTCGGAAGCAAAATAAGCGGCGCCACGAAGGTCATAGAACACGGAAGAAGAAAAACGACTTTGAGCAAAAGAGTTGAAAGGAAAGGAGGAAATGAAGGGGCATTCGCTCGAGTTTCTTGATGTGCGATGCTCACAGCTTTTTCGGGGGCGAATTGCGCTGGATTAAAATGTAGTTAAAGAGCGCGAAAAGGGCCAAGTTTTTCTTTTAATTGCAGTGAGCGGAGGAGGCTTTCTTTCGCCGTGCAAATAATTACTTTGGAAAATTACTTTCTTCTCGTCCTTAAACTGTACACTTATTTTTCAGTCTTAAAAGTAACAAAGGGCTGCTCGACTTCTTGAAAATACTGCCCAGCCTTTCCCTGTTGAAAAGTTAACAGCGATATGTATACGCTGAGAAAAAATTAGTTAATTTTAATACTTATTAAATATTTCTTTGAATCAAGTAACGATTTCATTAAAACTAAATGAATTTATTTGTTTCTAAATAAATTTAGTAGCTTCAAAAAAACAATTTTTTGACTTAATAAAATATTTAATAAGTACTATTGAAATAAATGTTTGCTCAAAATTAATAAATTTTTCTCTCGGTGTATGTACATAAGCTGTGCAAAAGTTTTCGCGATAATTTCATTTCGCATTATATCGTGTGAACGATTCTTTTTACCGGCTCAAATTTCGCAGAGGACATAAAGCAATATGGAAATAGGAGAAGTCGCGCAATTGTCTTTGAGGGGAACTGGTATAAAAATTAAGTGAATTTCAAGAGATTTTACTGCTTTAAATTAATTCAGTGATTTTTCGAAAAATTGTTCGTATTACATTCGCTGGAAAAGTCATTTTCCTCATTATTTCAGATCCGAGCGAAGTGCGCGCGGAGATTGTAAGCTTTTTTAACGTCGGCTAAGAAATGAAAGACTCAGCGGGAAGAGAGAAGAAAATTTCATGCGGTTGGCTCGAAGGGGAGCTGCAAAATTCGTCGAAAAATTACGTCCTACTCGGGTTTCATTGTTATGCAGCGTTCCTTTGCCTATACCTCGTTATCGCGTTTTCTACGGCGCATCCGTACGTGCAACTTCTTATCAATTTATAACTGCTTTGTCTTTAACGAGGTCGAGTTCCCAAGGGAGGCATCAAATGCGCAATATTGCATGTAAAAATTTAAATAAAAAAGAAAGCGTGGACGAGATTTTTTTTTGTAAATTTATTGCATTTCTGATGAACAATTTTATCGTCTGACCAGGAAAAGTAAAAAAATTATGTGCATTTTTAAATTTAATAACAAGTAATCTTAATTAATTTATGACTTAAACTTTATTACAATTTACACATTGAAATATATTAATTGATAGGAATTATTACTTACATTTTTACATTGTTTAACCACGAATCAATAGAATTCTAACGAACGATCTATATTTTATCATCAGCTCAGGATTGTAAAAAAATTATCCGTATTTTTTAATTTCATAGGACGTAATATTAATTAATTTATTACCTAAAGTTTATTACAATTTACACATTAAAATATATTAATTGATAGGAATTACTACTTACACTACATTACATCGTTTAACTATGAATCTAACAGAATTCTAACGATCGATTTACGATTATACAGGAGAATGAATTTATAACTTAGTAGGTTGAATTAATTTCTTTTTAAAAATTATAAATTTATTTTAAACCGCGACTGCGTCATCGTGTAAACGTGAAATTTATGGGTCGGATACTCTGGAACTTATTAGACCGTATAATTTGAAGCGTACATAATTTTTAGCTACCCGCGCGAACTCACGAGTGCACGGGATATCTCGTTTAAGCCTGACAAACGCTATCTGCAAGATTAACGCAACTTTTTGCATGCACACCCAAAGAAAACAAGTTAATGCGACAGCCCGAAATACTAGACCGTAAGAGGCACTCATCAACCAAAAGAAAAAAAAACTATAAAAAATGTGTGTGGCAGACTCGACGTACGGTCGCATAAAAATTCGGCTAAAAGCGTCCGAGAGCCTAGGATACAGCAAGGGACGCGTCAGGAGGCAACGACGTCTCCTATCGACCGAGCGCAGCGCGCGCCGACTAACAGGGAGCGACGAGCGTGGGATAAGCAACGAAGAGGCAGAAAGGAAAAACAGACGGTCAACGGAAGGAAGTTCCTATCCTGGCGTATATTTTTATTTACTCCGTCGCGTAGCCTCCTTCCAGCCTGTTCCTACCTACGCATGCGGATTTACACACACCCACACTCGCGTGGTCGCGCATACCTGCGAGCGGGATACGTGGGGGCGACGATGGTGGCGATAACGACGAGGAGGATGGGGATGATAATTTGGGGTTGCACCGGGTAATCCTAACGGGGGTAGAGTTGCGCACGTGGAACGCGGCCAGGCGGAAATTGTATTTCGGAAGCAATCCCGCCTCTTCGCTTTTTACATCTGTATAAGCTTCTTTTCTCGGGACTAGCTGGTCCTGGTTCATTAAGACTTTGATCTTTTTCTTTTTATCTTGCGGCGGAGAAAGTGCGATTTTATGAATTTTAATGTTTGAGATTTGTAGACTCTGGCGTTTCGCTCGGTTGTGATTATTGTCAGGTTTATTGGGGTACTGATAGAAATCCATTCGATTTTAAACATTATTTATTTTTTTTTATCAGTATTAGATATGGATAGCATCCTTTATACGAAATTAAATTGGATTCTAAACATTATTTATTTATATTCTTTTAGTTAGTAGTATTAGACGGATAGAAACCTTTATATACGAAATAAAACTGGATTTTATATAAACATTATGTATTTATTTATCAGTATTCGACGTATACCTTTATATAAAATAAAATGATTAAAATTTAACGGGTATAAAAGATACTAATATTTTTATTCTGTATAAAGATATGGGAAAACAAACAAAAAGAAGAATTAACAAATTTATAACTGTAATCTCCAATCAAAAGACACTAAATATACAAAATTTTTAATCAAGAGAGGAAAATAAATAGGCGTGTTGAGTTGACGGTTTTGAATAATCCCTCGAATTAAGGGGACTGTTTACCGTGAAATTATTAAAAGCGAGCTGGAAAAATGTATGCACTGATGGGATTGAAAGGGATCGAATATACTTTTCATTATAATTAGTGAATTCGGACGTCATTTTTGAATGTTCAATGAGGAGTATTTTCGCTCGAGCGGACAATTGGAAAGGGGAAATAAATTGTCACAAAATCGATAGAATGTAATTGCGCAAAGTAGGCAAGAAAATGAGGAGATGGAGAATTAAATAATTTTATCGACTTTATTAAGGGACGTTACGCTCGCATTAAATTTTTTCCCATCGACTATTCGTAACATCGAGTAATCACGAAAAAAAGCGCATTGACGTATCTTAATAAAATTCAAGTTTTATACCCATCTACAAAAATAGCATTTGTACGCAGACGACCGTTGAATTGGATACCTGCACTAGGAAATCAATTTGAAATGCATGAAAAAGATAAGGCATTGTGTTCAATCCCCGCCCGAGAGAAACGAAGGTAATCATATATAACTTGTTATTCTGCAAATGCGTTATTTTTGCACGATAACAAGTTTCTTGGGGGAAATCATCGCGTACGTTCTTCTTATTTTAAGATTTTAAGATTGCATTAAAGGGCATTGTGTACACTGCGAAATTGATGGTCTCCGGGAAATGCTTCGCGGCGTCCAAGAGGATTTCCGAAGGTTGGACTTTAGAGAACATTTTAACGGCGGATTTTCAACTAAATAGAGGAATTCTGCGGCTTATCAGATCGAATAGCGAACTCGATATATTATTTACAATATTTCGCTGCAATATATTAACCACCGGAAAAAACGTTACCCGTACGGAGAGAATAGTTGGATAAAAATTGTCTACATTGTCACGGTAATGTCCGGATGCCTTTCCTTTCTCACGATTATTATTGTTGAATTCTACTTAATTTTTACTACTTTTAAATGTAAATAATATACAATACGAATTTAAAATTTTACTACATTGCTTAGTAATTTAGCAAAATAGTATCATTTAGTAATGAGCGTTAAGAGGGTATGAAAGTCAATTAAAAATTCAAATTTCGCGCCATAATATAGCAGACAAAAAAAAACAATTAATTTGCTTTCAAATAAGTGTATAAATGAAATATTGAAAAATCAGAAGATACTCGCCCCCGTTAGGTAACAATTCATCATTTTACGAAGTTGTAAATTTGGATAATAATTCTGTGATAAGAATAGTTTGAAAAAATGTAAAAAGATCTTAGTATTCGAGCTTTCCTCAACGAAATATAGTTACACAAATTTTGAACTTTATAAAATGATAAATCGTTATTTAAAGACGGGCAAGTATATCATGATTTTTCGATATTTCATTTAGAAATATTTTTAAAAGCGAATTAATTGCTTTTTCGTCTGCTATATTATGGCGCGAAATTTGAATTTTTAATTGTCTTTCAGATCCTTTTACTAAATAAAAATCACTGCCTGGTGTGTTTATTAACCGTAGCTTTGCTAATAAGTTAGTAATTTTTATTAGGAATTTGCCAGCGAAAGAGATAATGAAAAGACTTCATCCTTTTTATTTATATTTCATTTACTGTCTGCTTAACCTTTCGGGCGACGAATCGTGGCGATTGCTTTTCTCCAACTGAACTTTCGTTTTTACAAACAACTGCACTGCCAACTTCATTCTTTGCCGAATAATTGATTGGTGTTTTCGATTTCAAACTTTAAACTTCAAAAAACAATCCATCTAAGGTAAATAAGAGTAATCCCATCCGTAACATAAAAATTCCCGAAGCCAGTGCCATTAATCAATCGCGCTTATTCATTTCGTGAGGCATCCGTCATCGAATTCAGCGTCTCCGCCGAGTGCGAAATCCCTTCCACAGCATCGTCGACCCTGCTTCTTCTCGATTCCTTGACACGCGGCTCATTTTGCGTCAATAAACTTGCGCGCCCCTTATCCACCCCCTGCTCCTCCAGAAGGATGAATTAGGGGCTTTTTCGGAAGCTCTCGAGTGACATGCGCAATTCATCGATCTCACGATGCAAATTATCCGAGATCAATTGTCGGTCATGGTAATTAGATGGGCTACTCCTTCGTTAGGGGACTTTAATTGATGCTGGTCTCGCTTTAGCGCCCTGACACCTGCGCGTTCTTCTACACACATCGCGCATGTTGGTATCCTTGAAAAGGTTTTTCTGATTGATGCGGCTGCCTTGGATCCACGGCTTACGGTGATTAACTGTTTTGTGTTGGTGGATTAAGTGTTTAATGTCGAAACTACTTTTCTATTAATTAATTCCCGCGGTATTCCATTATGTTGGTAATTTTTTATTTTGTAGATTTTGCAGATAATTAATAGATTTGCAGATAAGTAAGAATTTAATTATAGGTAGTTTAGAACAAGATGTATAATTCGATAAATTTTATTTAATATATTCACGATAAACTAAGAATGAACTTTTACTCCAATCGTTTTAATGTGTTAAATAAAAGCTCTTAGACATTATTGGAAATAATTATTAATTGCTCTCAGTGAACGACGCGAGCCACTGTAATAAACAATTAAAAATTTATTCAATGACCGTTCCATTTCCTGCGCGTGGACAATTCAATTTACAGGTATATATACGACGATAGCTATAAGAATAAATATTTCACGCTGCAGATAAAGCGCTTATCAAAGCGCAATTCCTTAATAAGACACAAAAAATTTTATGAACGAAGTATAAAAATTGGTCCCATTAAAAAAATTATAAAAACTGTCGCACAAGGGAAGGCGCCACAGCGCGGCTTAAACATTTAATTGCGCGCGAAATATAAATGGCCGCTAAATAAACGAGAGAAGCCACGGCAACAAAAACTGAAGACAAAATCAATTTTTCAGCTTGGCGGGCGTTTACTCCCGCCGTAACAAATGTTCCTAAATCAACATTTCCACGCGTGCTCGGATGATAAATTAACAGTGGCGTATCTTTCGAAGTATACACGAGGTATAAAGTGCAAAGTTAGCGGCTACTTCAAAATCGCGGCGAACACTTATCTCCCCGGGAGCGCGAAAAAGCACTCGATTCGCGCATGAAAAATGAATTCCGAACGCCTCGGATTTTTCAATCGGGGCGCAAGTGAGAAAGTTACTTTTCAATTCTTCGGCGCCTCGCCGAGGGCGGGGGGTGAATTGATCGCCCGAGACAGAAGTCGAGCAGTCGCGTCTTAGATCGCCAAATAATTCAGAGGCTTCTAGGACGCGACCTTCGTCCAAGGCCACGAGTCCGCGTCAATTAAAGGAGGAGCACGGATGGAGGCTGGACATCTCCTCGCCGTAAATATGATGTAACGAGCCGGCGGCGCCTTGAGGGTTTATTTAAGCTGCACTTTGCGAGATTGAACGGAACTTCCTTACGTAAACTCGTGTCCGATCCGTTTTTTTCGGCTCGAAACCCGTTGGCGCGGAAATTCATGCGATAGTGCCGCGGAACTGATTAAGAGTTTTACTCTTCTAATTCTTTTGATTACGAATTTTTCAAATTACGAATTATACAATTTTTAATTTACTATTAATTATGCAATTTGTATTTTGGTATTAATTATGCAATTCGTACTTTGCTATTAATTATGCAATTCGTACTTTGGATCAATGTTTTATTGCACTTTTATGTTTGTCTGATGGAATACTAAATTTAAAATAGGTCGTCATACCATCTACGTTCAGCGGTCAAACCTCCGTCATACCATCTAGGTTCAGTCGTTAAACGTCCGTTATACCATCTAGGTTCAGTCGTCTACTGCAGTCTTGCGAGTCTTTTTGGATTATTTTTGTTTGCGATTTAAACAGAATTGTATTTAATGTGTAATTTCACTTAAAGATTTTATTAAAATAAAATCTAATTAAAACAAAATTGGATTATATTTAAATAAGCCACTTTTCTCATTATCAACATGTTTTCCTTACCCTGGACGTAACATATTTTATTACACTTTCCTTTTTTTACGATAATAGCTTCCTTATACTTTATGTATTTAACCGGATTTCAGTCCGCATTTTTTAAAATAAATATATTAATATAAGTAAATAATATTATAATAAAATAATTAGTTCAGATTAAAATGATTTTTAATGTGAATATTATATCAATCTAAATATTATCATTTAAATTTTTGTTTATTATATTTTCGAAATAGTCCGTAACAGAGTAACCAATGTTGCACTGCTGATGTGTATTCGTAATTAAAGTGATTATAATGAATTTAAAATATATAGATATTTATACATTTGTCTCTCTGGCCTGTAAATCATGTATCGATCCGCCTCATTTTAGATAGACACAGACTACTATCTACATCATGGTCACGTCAGAATCAATCAAATTAAGAATAAATTGACTTTATTTTTGAGCTCATCCTTGCTATAGAGACAGATGGAAACTGATTTTTTTAAAACGCGAGTTTTGCCACGTATTGGTCACAAGGAGGATATCAAGAATGCAACATAAGACAGTGCGGCTGTATAATTTAAGTTTAAGCCAATAAAAATTTATTCAAATTAAAAAACGTAATACAATTTTATCATTTCTTGGTTGTCTATATAAATTCGAAGGCAAATGAATTTTTAAACATGAAAATAAAGTGATACACGATTCATCTGCATTCGAAGTTGACATTTAAATTATCCATCGACGCTTAAAAAAATTAGATCACTTATTGCGAAAAAACATACCAGTGTAAGAAAAAAAAGAAATTAAATGAAAGCATCAAAAAACAAATCAAAACAAACAAAAGAAAATCTCAAAAGAGACACGCACACGTACAAAATCAGTTAGTTCTCGCTGAGAGTGGCACCTGGGCGAAAAGTATATTTTCGTCGCGTAGCCCGAACGTCGTTACGCACAAGCTCCGGCGCTCTTTTACGAAAACACCGGCACTTCGGGGCAGCTTTTATAGAATTAGTGCTTGCTCGAACTTCGACCTCGGACGCGCGCTCGCCATATAATGCTATTGCCGGTGCCCCGATGGTCCGGTCGAGAAGAAGAAAAAAATCGTGGAAAACAAGAGGAGTCGACGACGCGTTGAGACAAATGCGGGGAGCTTGCGCGCCACGGAAATTGCGGTGATCTACAGTGAAAAAAAATTTGTTAATTTTAAGGAAATGATTTACTTCAATAGTACTTATTAAATATTTCTTTGAATCAAGTAATGATATCATTAAAACTAAATGAATTTATTTGTTTCTAAATAAATTTAGTAGCATCAAAAAAAAAAGAATTTTTTGACTCAATAAAATATTTAATAAATACTATTTAAATAAACGTTTGCTTAGAATTAATAAAGTTTTCTCTCAGTTACCTATATATATATTTTGTTTTCGTCGTCGCTCATCTTCCTTTTTATCCCTTTGTATTTTCGCTGAGTGCATAGCTGGTCCCCGCAGGTAACCATATAATGTATGCATTGGCTCATTTAGAGTCACTTTCTGCTTTCGGAGCGGAATGAAAAATTGCAATGTTAAAAAGGAAACGGGAGAAAAAGTGAACTCAAAGTCGACCTTTGGTTTATATAAGAAATTTATGCTTTCGGAGTAGGGGAAAGTTTAACCGTTTCAAGCGCGACGTTTCCTGGTTTATTGTTGAGAGTTTATATCTCAGTGCAATTGGACAAGCTGTGGGGACGGTAATGAAAATGCAGGGAAGCACCTGCCTTAATTGGATAATAATTAAATTTTATTTCAGCGTAATTCAACAAATCTTTGCGATTCTTGCAGAAAAAAGAATTACTTTTTAACCCCTTCAGACTCTAGACTCAATAGAGGTTGCGAAAATTAACATTAACGAAAAACAAGTTTCAAAAATTTAAAAAACTTCACTAGTAGATCCTATAAATAGTATATTACGTACCTAGCCCTGTATAATAAGAAATTGTCTCAGATCACATGTAATTGTCGACCGAAGCGAAGCCGAGCAGAGAAAAAATTTTTTCAGATCTTTTTTACGCAGGAAAAATAATAAGGTCTGAAAGCATTATGGAAATAGTGCTGCTTGTTTTATAATATTTCTGTTGGTTACGAACTTTATCGTGAAAAATAATTAATTGAAGCGTCCAAATTGACAAATTTTCAATTAAAACACCATTATTCCTGTCGGCGGATTTTCGACCATATTCAAAAATATCCTCCCGCGCTTGACAACGAGATCTACTTAATTAAAGCGATGCTGCCACGTCTCGGGGTGAGTCTGTCCCCGGTGACACCCATGAATCGATATACTCGCGGATGGAAATAGTTCCGTGGATGAATAATGGATTTTTTAAAATCAATATTGCTTCTCGCTTAAAGGAGACTTTTTTTATTGTCTTTTTGCATTTTACAAATTCCCGAATATCAACGATGATCCTTATAATATTGTTATCAAAAAATAACAAATTCTCCCAGGTTTTTTAATTATTTTAAAAACGTTTAATTTTATGTACATTTAATTTTAGTGCAATTATGCGTCATGTTCATGCCAAAAGTAAAATTCGCGATAGTCCATTTATTTTCTTAACAAAAATCAAATAGAGTTAGAAAATAATTTGAAAAATTATTGATAGACATGTAAATATGACATTTGCTGGGAAGAGGTGGAAAAATTGTAATGTTGGCACTTAAATCTCGACGACAATAACTGAATTACGAAAGTTAAAAATATGCTTGAAGTTTAAATGAACACCACGGAAGTAATTAATTATGGAGGTAATAACATTTTAGTGATAAATAAAAGTTCCAGTAAAATTATGATAATCGTAAAATATGAAAGTTCATAATGGAGTGTAAGCTAAGAAGAACGTCCTCGAGTTAAGAGCTCATCAAAAAGTTGAAAATAAACTTCAAAATATTTTCCGTGCAATAGTAATCGGGTTATTAATCTAATTATTAGCTTATTAGATAAGCTTATGAAGCTTAAAACTTGTCTTTCTTCGTAACTATAGAATCTTTGGTCCCGCTTCGATTCTTAGATTTTTTTCAATAGTCAGTAAGTAGTGATCATTTCCATATTTTTGGATGCCAAAAAAGTTGTTGTTACCCATATTTTTATAATTGAAAACAATGAAAATTTATTTAAAAAGATAAATTTTAATAACCATAGTGTGTCATAATCAAATCACTTTATCTTTAATTTCTTCCGGCGTAATCTACTTGTATATGTACACCATGATAGCTTAAAGTTTTTATTTTTATACAAAATAATTAAAGAAAAATCCAATTTTCGCTTTGCATAAAGTTAAGCCCGAAAAAAAAAATTACAGAAAAAGAAAATTTCTTCAAATTAATACAAATAAAATGCAATTCAATTGTTATCGCGCAAAATCTTATTTTTAATCAAAATCTTATCTTATTCTTATCTTTAAATGTTTTCTTAAAAATTTTTATATAGAACTTTAGTTTGTAAATTTCTAGTATGTATGAAATTAAGAGTTTTTAATGGACATCTATTATTTAGGTTAAAAAGAAGCCTTATTGAAACTGACTTAAGGAGGTCTGAAAGTCAATTAAAATTTCAAATTTCGCGCCGTAATATAGTAGACGAGAAAGCAATTAATTTACTTTTAAAAGAATGCATAAATGAAATATCGAAAAAACACAAGATATTTGCCTCCGTTAGGTAAGGATCTATCATTTTATAAAGTTCCAAATTCATATAACAATACTTGGATGAGGAAAGCTTGAATGCTATAGAATCTTTTTACATTTTTCAAGCTTTTCTCGTGAAGGAATTGTTATCCAAATTTACAACTTTGTAAAATGATGAATTTTTACCTAACGGATGGAGAGTATATTTATACATTTTTTTAAAAGCAAATTAATTGTTTTTTCGTCTGCTATATTTTGGCGCGAAGTTTGAAATTTAATTGACTTTCAGGCCTCCTTAATTTTAATTTTTAGGCGTCGTCAGATCAGCGCACATGAAATTGACTTTCCTCTGCTGGATTACCTTTTTTAACGTAATACATACTACTCTGGCTTAATTGCACGAATCAATATTATAAACAAATAAATAAATAAATAAAATGGTCGTTTAAATTCAACGACAGTCAGTCAGGCGCGATATCAGTGACATGCAAGTTTAGTGGTCAATTGCACCTTAGTATAGAAGCGGCGGACCGCAGCACCGGAGTTCGGCTCAGTTTGAGTATCCCGACGTTGATAATAGCTAGACGCAGTGGCGCGTGCTGTAGGCCGTCGGATGGCAGGGACGCGCGTTCTTGGCGTCAAGTGCGATTGCGACTGCGAGAGTCTGGTATATGCGGAGGCGTATTACCTCGATAACGTCTTGGGCACATTATTCCGCCCGGATGTCTACTGGCATCGAAATGCGCTCGTCAGTGACGTCCCTCACTTTTGCATATACGTTTCATGGAAAGCCGTAAAACAGACCCAGAGTACCAGGTGCATCGGACGAATTTATAGCTATTGACTCAATGGAGAGCTTATATAGCGGACGTTTTGACTGCACCAAATTGCTTACACTTCCTTTATAGATTGAAGGTTATATAGTCTTTGATCATTTTTATGTCAGTTTCAAATTTTCACGTTAATTGTTTGGATTTTAAAAAAAATTAATTATGTTTCGAAAAAATTACTATTGTTCCTGTAAAAATTACTATCCAGTCTGGCAGGGGAACCACAGACTACATTTAGTGAAAAAATTACCATTTTGTACTACGAATTGTACTAGAATTCTAGTAAAATTTATAGTATAGATATCGATCACTTGCTCTGGATTTTTTAAGAAATTTTCTTTTTTATTGTTGATAGTCAGAATTGCATTTTAATGTTTCTTCTATTATTGTTTAAACTGTACTATTTTATGAGATACAGTGTAGTTTTATGAAATAGTACTCGACGAAATTGGTATTATAAAGTGATTTAATTAAATTCTTGGATGCATTCTATTGGATTCACTTCGCTGATAAAGACAATAATAATGACATATGTTTTAGGCATAAAGAATATATCTCTAAACATAAGCATATTTACATAATATTACTAGAGTATTTAATTCTTTCAAACCTGAATTATTTTTTCTGGATGAAAAAATTCTGAAAAAAAATTCTTTATTATCTAGCAATCTTTTTTTATAGTTAATTTTGTCAATTACTGAAACTTCATTTTTATTTTTTTAATGTCCTAATTTTCTCAACCTCTATAGAGTAATTAATAGAATAATTTAAAGCCCCGCTACAAGATGAAAAATTATTCACGTGTTCAGTTTTAGCTATCACGATTTTTTTGCGAAATCAAAAAAATAATCAAATACAGTTTTGTACATTCTAATGTTACACATTTGACCTAAAAGCATTAACCAACATATGATGATGATATAAAGAAATGGGAAACCGAATAAATCTCACGCTGTAAACTTCAAAATGTAAAATTTTGCATCAATCATTCGATATAAAAAATTGACCTTGCAAATGCTAAGAAAACCGAGAGGGAGTATGCAAAAATGTTATTTCAAGGTGTGCCATAAAAAATGAAGAAACGTACATCTCATACCAATGCGCTTGGCTTGAGGTATCATTGCCCCCGCCCCTCGCGCTGCGCTTTTTCTTGCCCGCAACTGCGGACAATCTCCGAGCAATTCGCATAAATTCCATCGACCCAGTTGAATCCGTAATTGAATCAGGCATCTCGCTATGCCTCGACGCGAAACTGGCGCAATTTCACGAGTTCCTTCGTCGCCGACGGCGATGCCGGGAGGAAGAAACATGCGCGAACAAATCGACGGGAACACGCGTACTTACCCTCCGCGAGGAAAACGAATTATTACATTATAAAAGTTGCGTCGATACGAAAACTGTTGCGCAGCCCTTTTATTAATCGGATTTAGATTTTTACGGCAATTTAGAAGATTTCGGACGAGAGGAGCTTTCTGTCATATTACTCGAAGTAATGAGGTTTTGTCTATTTTTTGTATAATTAAATTTTGCGATTTCTTCTTTTTTTTTTCTTGAGAGCGAATTGCTAGGGTACGGGCAATTTATTCGATATTTTACGATTGTCGAGTTAATTAAACTGAGGCAAAGAGTGAAATTATTATAGCGGGTATAGAAAAGAATGTTAATGAGAATATTTGCGAATGACGTGATTTCTAAAGCAGCAAGTTTCTTTCAATACTAAATGAAAAAATTAATTACAATTTACTTGTATGCATACAAAGTGTTTTTGTTTGTACAAAAGTTTCTTAAAATATTACTCTAATACTTAAAATACTACTTAAAATACACTTAAAATTTAACTAAAATTTAACCTAAATAAACACTTAAAATACTATTTAAAATTGAGCCACCCTCTTACTTTTTGACGTTATTATTGTCTAAAAATTGTACATTATACTTTTCGCCGTAATTTTTGTCTAATAATTTTAAATTATACTTTTTGCCGTTATTTTTTACTAAAAATTTTAAATTATACTTTTCGCCGTTATTTTTGTCTACAAATTTTAAATAATAACATAGTTACATGTGAATAAGAGAACATTCAATAATGTAGTAACTTTATTACTGGAAATTTTATTTAGTCTTGCCCAAAAAAAAAAAGAAGTTTATTTTTACCCAACAAAATGTACAGTACTTATAAATTAACACGAGTTAATTTATAAGAAAAGAAAAGTTCGCCAGAAAATCAAT
The DNA here is from genome assembly GCA_018906775.1 of Sycophila sp. Sp_5. Taxonomy (NCBI): domain Eukaryota; kingdom Metazoa; phylum Arthropoda; class Insecta; order Hymenoptera; family Eurytomidae; genus Sycophila; species Sycophila sp. Sp_5. The sequence continues at coordinate 824,603 of JACCID010000074.1, forward strand.
AAAATTCCATTGCTAAGCTTAACACGTAACTAATAATCCACTCGCTTACTTTTTCCCTTTTAACGCAAAGTCGTGTGTTAAGGGGCATTTTACAAATTACTTGGCAGTCGTTCAGACCCGTGCCGGGCGACAGAAGCGCGAATTTCGCCTCGTCAGATCTTTCGTGGCGAAAAAGCTGAAAGAGAGATAAAAGAAAATTGACGGCGTCCATTCGATACTCGCTGTATACACACGTACACGCCGGCGGGAGACAAAGTCAGCGAATATACCTGAAGCACCTTGCGCGCCGGGACGCCGCTAATGGTCGATAATGGAACCGCCATTGTGGCTTGGTTAACCGAATTACTCCGGCGCGATATCGCCGAGACAATGTGCATCGCGTCGGGGTACCCGATAGGTATACGCACGCTTAGCGATTTAATCCAGCGCGACTGCCCCCCCCCCCCTCCGCAGCTTTCGCCGCCAAAGAGCTTTCGATCGCTCTCGGAGCGACACGCTGTTTCTCAGACGCGAACAATCGGATTTTCTCATCGGGAAATTCGATGGAGTTCGCGTGATTCCGGGAGTAATCGAAGTTTTTTAAGGCCGTTGCCTCCGGGCGCGGAAGTCGTTGGGCGAAATGGATATTGTATTGTACGCGGGGGCGTAAAAAGTCGCGCGCGGTATTTTTATTCTCCTTGACACGGATCGCCTGGAGCGAGTCCAGAGGCTTCGGCGACCCGTGGTTTATATCCTGGTGATCTGGAATCAGAAATTGGGATGATTATCAGGGCGATCGCGTGCCCAATTAAAAAGCGTTAACGACGTCGTTAATCGGAAAGTTAAGCGGGGATGTTTTGCAAACTTTCGCCGAGTGCCGGCGGTAATGGGGGGAGCCGAGATGCAATTTCAAGAGGGGGATTATTTCTCATTGTTAAGTTCTTTACTCTCTTGCATAAGGAAGTTACTTGCTTGAGAATATTCGGGGAGGGGGGAGCTTTATTTTTCGATGTGAGGTGATTATGGAAATTTCATATTCAGAGAGTTTTGTTATAAGTTAGGCTGTCTTATTGTCCAGTGTCCAGTGTACTTATAATTAATAATTTATTTATAATAAATAAGATATGTAAAGTTTTTTTTTGCATATTTTAATTCTTGTTGCACTTATAGAAAAGATTTTTTGATCCAAAGCCAGTGTCTTTAATATAAAGCCGTGCGGATTTAATATAATCCAAAGATGTAGGTATTAGATGTAAAGAAACGGTGCATTAACTATTAAGCCAGCCACTGGATTTTTCTTTAGTGCTAATACATATTTCTTTATTTCAAATACCATGACAAAATTATTTTCCAAAGCCAGGAAGACTTTGGATTACAGCATCTTTTCTATCAGTGTAACGAGAAGATAAATAGAATTAAAAAAAAAAATAATTGAAGGATAACTTGATAGTAATTTTTATGCTAATAAGTGCACAAGTGTAACAGATAGGACCATTTTTTTAAAGAAAAACAATCAAAAGAACGTCCACCTCATTTTTAAAATCTTGCGTTAGAAAGTTCGATTGCAAGCAATTTATAATGTCCGATCGATCACGAGTAACGTTAATTCATAAGTAATTGACAATCAATGATTGATGTAACAGGAAAGTTAGCAAAATACTTGAAGAAGTTCGTCAATACAGTTAAGGTAGTCCTTTTTAAGTACCTTCGATTCTTAAAAAAAAAAAACTTGTATTAAACTTTTTGCAAGGCCTTCCGATCGCCGTTATATAGGAAACATCTTTTCTTATCCTATCGTGGCTGGGATGAACGATGACTTTTACTATGTCATAAATCATTTTCAAAGAAATGTTTGATCTCCTCAAGAAATAAAAATGTTCTACACCGGTTTCTTTTTAACTGATTCCGTTAAAAAAGATAAAACTACTTTGACCTTTTTATTTGCCAGTAAAAAACGCTACAATAATTTTACTAAATGCATCATCGTTCGTTTACTGATACATATACAGAAAAAATAATTCCAAATCAGGTGGCATGTTTTTTTTGAGTACTTAAACTTATTAAAATGTTCAAACAAAAATATTTCTTTTAAGCCGCTACACGGAATGCCTTACATTTTTAAATAAAATGATAAAAGTATATGTGTTTTGTATTTAGATCATAAATCATCGAAGGGAATTGTTATTTATGTAATAACATCCCGGACAATTTCGACTTAAATTTACAACTAAAAAATGCAATCGCAATACCTTTCTTTCTCATTTGAAAATCAAATCGAGAGCAAAATATTCGCTCCCTCGGAATACTTACGGTCCAGATTAACATTTCTTCTTGTAGAAAACATAAAAGAAGAATCGAGCAATAAAATTTTTCAACGAAACAAATGACTTCTTAAGAAAGAACTATAAAGTAACCGCAAGCTCGGAGAGAGCCGCGTGCACCGTCTTTCTTATCGACGAAAATAGCCACTTTCTGCATCAACATTTTTTCAAATTCGAAATTAAAAAAAGAATGGTCAGTCTCTTCCCCCCCTCCTCCCTTTCTCCGGGGCACCGAAGCGCGACAAAAGACCCTCGTTCGAGCGCAAGCTCATAAAAGCTCCGTTTCACCTCCTCCTCTCCTTCAACGTGTAAAAACAAGCAATGTAAAAAAAAAATTGGGAAAATCTGCCGATCACCGAGGGGCCATTCCCGCTCTGCAATGGATTTCGGCAGTTTGTCGAATCCGCGGTTTCCGCGACTATTTTTAAACGCGAACTCTCGCTCTCCTATCGAGAGGAGCTTTATACACACTTCCACGGCAGTCCAAGTTTCACGGCGCGCCGCGCGGTGCCCGATTTTTTCCACTTAATCGACGCTTTCGGCTGAGTTCACAGCACGTTCAAGACATGCAGATCGAATTGTTCGAAATATGAAATTAAATAATTAATAATCACTTATTGCTTAATCGAAATCGAGTGAATAATTTAATGCACCGGGAGTAGCGTGATAGTAATTTGCACGAAGTCGTGGATAAGGGATGAATACGGCGATCGTTAAACTAGAGATGGTGGAAGAAGTGAATAGGGTGAGTTTACGACGTTTTCTTAAGAATAAGTACTTTTCCATGTCGACAATTTTTAAAGAGCAGTTGCGTTTTAAATGTAGGTAATTTTTTTTAATCACATGACAGAAATACTTTGAGAAGACGCGAGTCGTTTCTTTAAAAAAAATTGTTTGATCGGTGCTATGTTTTGTAATTTTCATTCCGTTAATTATATGTCATTTTTATCCGGATCACGTGAAAGGCAATTATTTTGTTAAAGAAATAATTTCTGGGCTATAAGTACGCTAAAAAGTCCGTTGATTCTTTCTTGGTAATTAGCGTATAATAGTATACGTCCATGCAAACGATCTTTACAGCGTTGAATTGTTGATTCATCACTTTTCGATCGGCGATATTATGGTCTATATATATGTGAATTGTGCAGAATTTATTGAATACTTGAAAATATTATTCTTTGCAATATAAAAGAGTTGTACAATTAGAGTAAAATATACAATTAAATTATTAATTATTTATATACTTAGTTTTAATGATAAAAATAATTTTACCATAGGTTGATTGTTTAAAAAAAAAGAATCAAGGTATGCTATTTAAATTCCGTTCAACTTTCATAAGTGACATCTCATCATTTATAATTGAACTTTCATCTTATAGTAGAAGCTTTATCTCTTACATTAATATCCATTGCATTATGATCAAATTAAATTTTAGTTTAAAAGCATCGTGGCTTACCATTTGTTTTAATTAGTTGCCGATCAAAAAAAATTAAGTCACGTAAGGTGCAGGTAAATTCTATATTTTATATATAAAAAAATTCGTTTTACCTAGAATATTTACAAAAATTTCATGAAAAATATCACACTATTTCAGCCACCTCAACGTATTAAAAGAATGCAAAAAAAAATATAAATAATTATATATACATATCATTAAACCTTCTAACAACAGGCATGACGTCATATATGGCGTTGTTCCATGATCGACCTACATATACTACTACTCTGAGAGAAAAAATTTAATAAAAATTACTATTATGATTAGGAAAAGAGTGACAGTCTCGATAAACGAGAAATTTTAGTATGGAAAGTAACAAGTATTAGTACTGAAAATAGCAACTTTTAGTATTAAAATAGTAATTTTTAATATTTCAGATACTAAACATTACTATTTTTCATATAAAAATTTCTCACTTGATAAGACTGTCATTCCTTTCCCAACTACAATAACGATTTTTATCAAGTTTCTTCTCTCAGTGTACTTACGAAACATTTATATGAAAAATTTCGAGAATTAAATTTACACTTTTTCAGTACACGGAGTAGGAACAATGAGACATACTCGACTTAGGACGATTTTTACTATAAAACATACTAAAAATGGCTATGTACATAGCAAAAATTGCCTAGTTTTTATATAGTAGAAATTACTATGTACATACACTGAAAAAAAAATTTGTTAATGATAAGGAAATGATTTACTTCAATAGTACTCATTAAATATTTCTTTAAATCAAGTAATGATTTCATTAAAACTAGGTGAATTTATTTGTTTCTAAATAAATTTAGTAGTTTCAAAAAAATAATTTTCTGACTCAATAAAATATTTAATAAGTACTATTGAAATAAATGTTTGCTTAAAATTAACAAATTTTTTCTCTCAGTGTAGGAATTTTTAGTGTGTTTTATAGTAAAAATCGTCAGACGTCCAGTATATCCCACTGTTCCTATGGAATATAGTAATTTCTACTATAACATTTCTCTCCGTGTAGGAAAAATACAAGCTGTGAGAAGGTTAATAATAAGCTGCAAAAATTCGCTCGTAATGGACTCATTTATCGAACGATCCGTTTTCAGTATTTTCAGACCTACAGCAGCCGCGGAGTCGGGAAGGGTCAGCGGGGCCGGAGATGAGGTGTCGAGGGCCAAAGAGGGTCGGCGGAGGGCCGGCCGCTTAAATCGGCCGGCGGTCGCCCGGTCGTGCCGCGACGCATCGCAAGCACAGGCCCCCCGGAGTCGGTGAGGTATGGGCCCTTGGGCCTTAGGCGTACCACTTGTCCTCGCTTCCGCTCTGGGACTACTGCTCAACGCCTACGTGCTCCTCGTCGTTCTCGGTCTTGGCAAACAGGTACGCAATTTTTTTTTTCTTCGCTGTACGCGTAAAACAATCTAAGATCAACTAAAGAACGAAAAGCGATTTATTAAAATTATGGCATTTTTAGTATGATTTAAGATTAAAAGTCTTTTACAAATATTAAAAGATTTTGAGATTCTTTTAAGATGTCAGATTACAGGAAGAATACAAGAAAAATAAAAAATAATAAAATATTTACTATTTTTTCTTGATTGTTAAATGCGTTGTTAAAAACTGATAATTATTTATAATAAAATTTAAAACGTTGACATCTTAAAATAATATCAAAATCTTTTAATACTTGTAAGAGCTTTTTATCTTAAATTATACTAAAAAGTGCAAATATAATTTTGATATAAATCACTTTTCAATCATTAATTGATCTCATATATCCTCCCCCCCTCCATCTGTTTCCTATTAAAGAGATCTTACAAAACTATAAATGTCATATAAAACCTGATAAATAATTTATCGGATTTTATAACATTCTATAGATTTTTATAGTATTTTATAAGAAGTTTTCTCTTTCGGTAGCCTTGGCTAAGCTTATGACTCTTAAAAATAGTGATAGTAAAACTGCCGAGAGTACATTTATTATTAATTTTTCGTCCTTTTGACAGTGTTGGACAATCAATCAGGATTACTTTGACAGAATTTTTAGAGTGGTGTATAAATTTGAAATATCGAAATCATTATTAATTTTATCAGTGACTAAGCTTAATTTTTTAAATATAAATATTATAAAATAATTTATTATTTTTATAGCTAATGAGTTACTACGGAAATATTAAGTCACTTTTACTTTTTATTGCAATAATTATTGGTAACTATAAATCATAAATGTTATATCGTTAAGAAGCTTTTCATTTTTAAAAAGAGTAAATTTGTACTAGATTTTCAGTAATTATTGCTCACTATGAAAATTACAAAAGAAATATTTGTATTATTTTACTAATAAGTTTATTAAATAGTCGCGATCACTTATTTCAGTTAATAAAAACAACATGAATACATTTATTTTTACTTAAAGTTTAAATTTTAACTTAAACGTTACCATTAAATTTATTTTACGGTTTAAATCTATTTTGAAGATTAAAAAAATTCTGCTATTTTTATAAAGAATTTATAAACCACTTTCACTGTGCTTTTATAAATCCGATTGTTAAAATCCCTTCGTGAAAAAATTCACCCGAGTTAACTTTATATTTTTTGTCTCTTCGCAACGCAAAAATATGGTTATTTGTAAATTTAGGCTGGAGTTGTTTATTATTTATCATTTAATTTATTGCTATTTATTATCATTTAATCTATTACTATTTGCATCGAGTTCCGCGGGTTAATAAAAAAAAGCAACACCCAGAATTCCTGCATATTCTCCAGCTATGAATGATCGATTGGCTGAGTTGCACGGAACTGTCTGGTATTTATTGAGTTTTCATTCACTAGTATTCTAAAATAATTTTATAACGAGAGTTCTTCCGTAACGCTGTTAGTAAAGTGGCACATAGCCAAATTAAAAAGATACGCGAAACTTTGAACCTGTATTTTTCGACGGGGTGCCTTTTAAACTAGGCACCGTTTAAACGTGATTTATCAAGTGATTATTGATTTTCACTTAACTCCTTAATTTGCTTATTTATATAAAAATCATTTTTTATGCAACTAGAGTTAGATGAAATAGAGTTAATATTTATTGTTTTTTTATGATCGATAAATTGAAAGATAACGGAAATAATTTTCTTTTTAAATGTTAAATTGATCGATGAGAAAATATACTAAAATACCTAGAACAGTTTGATTATCTTAATTTAGAATAATAGATATAAGTATTCCGTCAGAGAGTTGTAGCTTTTTTCATGACGGCCACTTGAAAAACTCTAATTTCGGCGTCATACCAGCGTAAAATATTTTCGATTTGTCGTGAAAAATTTTAATTTTTGTTTAAATTATGCCAAAATAAAATACATTATAAAAAGTCAACATATCTCAAATGCAGGGGGGTTAGGTATCTTCGAGTTTTCTCGATAACGTAGACAATGATTGTGAAATTCACTACAAAATCTTAACATTCTCAAAAAGTAGTCGAGAAGCACTGCAAACTTTTTTATTTAGAAACAATCGACAGTATTCTCTGAATCGAGTGAAATATTAAGATTAACTAACATGTGTCTATATTTAGGAATCTTTATAATTAAAATACTTAATTGCTTTAACTGTAAACTTAAATTATTTAAAAATATTTTTAGTATAAAAGTCGATGATTAGTAAGAGGTGCAATTTTGAAACTCATCGACAAGATAATGTGTTATTTTTGAACTGACAGATTAAAAGTCACGGCCAGTCTGTAAACCTTCATTTGGGAAGCTTATATTTAGTTTCCTAGCGTGTAGTTTGAAGTTCTTCGACAAAACAAACGTCAAAAGGAAAAACAGACTTTCTAATTATCAACATATTATAACGTACTTAGTCTTCTAAACTAGAATAGACTATCAGTATCTTATTTCCACCGATTTTAGAAATGTAAAAACGAGAAATACGCTCGTGACTTTTAAAAAGCGAAAAAATTTCTATTCTGATAATTCAAACTTGTATCTATAGATGTTTTCGTATAGCAACAACACGAAAGGAAAATTTGCAGATAAACACTCGACTATGTTTATTTAAAAAGAACGTTTAAATAATCAATATAAAAAAAGCATCCTACTCATTAAAAGAGGCTCAAAAAACTCTAAAAGTTTAACCGCACTAGTAATAAAATTTACTAAAAGCTTTAACAGTTGAGGGATAAAAAAAGGCTACTAGAATTTTAATAAAACTATTTGGAACAACAATATTGAGATTCTCCAATATCAGCAATCAAAATATTCAACCACCGTTAATGCAATTGCAGCTTTTTTCGAGGATACTGCTCCGCGTCTAGGCCACTTGTTTTTTTTTTTTTTTGCTCGTACATCCGTGGCGCCCTTCATCGATCTGACTCATTTTTATTCTACGGCGCTTTATAATCCCCCGGCCAGTCGTAAACAGTACCATTGCTCGGAATTCCCAGGCTACGACTCATCGGCCGACCTGCGCGTCTGCTTCATCCCCGCGTCAAAGTACACAAACAGAGAAGACGCCGCAAAGAGGCTCTCCCGGCGCTTAGGACTCGCCGATTAGCGTGGGAAAGGGTAAAAGAGTTAAGGCGCCGTTCTATCCAATTTTAGACTCAGCAACAACAAACGGCCAACACGCTACTGCTGATACACTTGGGGGCAGTCGAAGCCGCGGTCTGCCTTGTACTCCTGATTTTTGCGACGGGCTCGTGGCCAGTGGCCGGCACCTGGTGCGTGCTCCATGGGTTCCTACTGGCGCTTCTGCATCCCGTCGCACTTTGGACCGTCACCGGACTCAATTGCGACAGGTATAATTTGGATACGAACACTGAGAAAAATGATTAGTCAAATTTAGCCAAATTAGTAAAAAAATAAAAAATGAAGCTTTTCGATATATGAATTTGTGAAATATTTTTATTTCCTGTTTCTAATGACTTACTTTTTAAGTACCAAAAAATTGTTGCACTTCATTATTCGAAAACTTAAAAAGTATATTTCATTTGATGTGAAAAATATTTCCTGTATAAGTTTCCTAATTATTGGAACTGAAATAATCAGAATAAAGAGCACAGAACTTAGAACACAAACAATTAAATTTGAAAAAATAGTATTTTAGGAGTGATAATTTAGTTTCAAGAAAATTAAAGTATCATTTCAATTATTTGTTGGTTTTTATGCTAATCAATTAGCAATTGATTGATCGTTAAAAAAAATAATTAAAAAAAGAGAACCTAAACGTAGACTTTATTCCAGAAATATTGAACTATGTAAGCGCAGTGTCTGCATTGCACGGTGCACAAAAGAATTTTTCTGATATTTATTCCGTTTTATCCGCACACGCTTTTACCGGTTACTGTCACTGCATTTGATACCTCAAAGCCCACAAAAGGTTTTTGTAATGCCACTTGCCCATTGGTTGTCTTATACATGTAGCAAGACAGTTCTTTTGAATTAATGCTGGAATTAAAATTCGTTACAGCTTATTTTAGTCTTATTAAATTAATATGGTTTAATTCGTAAATGTCACCTTCACACTGAGAAAAATGAGGCAGTTAATCTATACTTCAAATTGCAGGAGATAGAGAAACGACTAGAAATACATTAATTAAAACTATTGTCGTATTTAATTTAGGAAACATTACAGATTACATTAAAATCATTACAAATTTTATAAAAAAAATTGTAAAATTTTTTATGAGCAGTATTTATTGCGTTTCTAGTGCGTCTGCTACTACAAATAATAATTGGTTCAAAATTTTCGTATATATTCTTCTCAAAGTAACCGCAAGTACATCAATTAATCGACGTACATCTCACTGACTTTCTGTCAGTCTGTGTAGCACATTTTACTATACTTTCTAGTAAAATTTTTTTACTTATCCAGCTTGTCGCTGCATTACAAAATATATTACAGTAATTATTACTAGACTTTTCGAAATGAACGAATTCCTATTCATCTCACAAAGTTCATTCAAGCTGACAAAGTTCCACCCGCGCAGGTACTATGCGATAGCGGCGCCGCTGCACTACACGGCCCTGGTGTCGCCGCGGAGGGTGGCCCTGGGGCTGGCCATCTCCTGGGCGGGTGCGCTGTTGTTGTGCCTCCCGCCGTTCTCGGGCCTCGTGCCACCCTATCGCTATGTACCTGGCCTGGGCTGCTGCGCCCCCGACTTCGGTAACGGCGGCTGGGGCTCCGCCGGTTCCCTTTACGGCGCCGTTTACGCATTCCTGGGGTTGGCCCTGCCCGCCCTCCTCGTCACCGCGTGCAACCTGAGGGTCCTGGGCATCGCCAGGTACCATCGGCATCGCATCGCCAGCGCCATTTACGAGGTGACGCTGAGCGCCCAGGTGACCATCACCCACCAGAGGAACCCCTTCTTCGTGCCCGCCGTCACGGCGCCTGCTGCCGGCGGACCGCCCAGGTTTCATAGCGCTGCCAGCACTGTGAGTCAAGCAAATCGCTTTATATCCGTTCGCAATATTTGTTTACTTTTTAATCCACTTTTTTCCTACATGGACAAAAAAATTGTAGTAAAAATTTGTCACTATATTGACTTTTTTAAATGAATTTCACATTTTCAGATTTAGAGAGTATACTATTTTGTAACGTAGGGACATGTTTGAAAAACTTAAAAGTTTAGTAGAAAATGTAGTAAAGTTCACTGTAAGTTCAGAGAAATTTACCGTGAGATTACAAAATTTTACTACACATTTTAGTAAATTTTCTTATTTATGAAGTCTGCCTTGCATTACAGAATAGTACAGTAATTTTTACTAGAATTTTTCTCTCCGTGTACTTGAATTATTTTTTTAAAATCATTGCCAATTGTATGATTAAATTGTTATTTTAATTTTTGGATCTTTCACGTTTCGCAACGGTTGCTTCTCTACGCTTTTTGCGAATTAAAATTATTTCTGGAGGAAGCTAACTGTCAATATATTGGCAGGAGTTTTAATTAAAGAAGTTCGGTGTGAATCGAATCGGTTGAATAGAAAATAACTGTGAGTTTAAATTATGGTGCAAATAATATTCTACAGTCAAAATGGTAAATATTTTAACGAAGTACTTTTTTTTAGTAAATAAAAACTATTTTTGATTGAAACAACCTCCTCTAAATTTCGAAGATTCATTTTCCACTATAACTATTACACCCCACTGTTCTTGCAGAATTGACATCTAAAATTGCGATAATTTTTTTTTTAAACTTGGCTAAATTGCAGTTATACTTAACGATATCAAAGTACACTAACAAAATATTACGTGAAAGATAAAACCAGAAAAAAAAATTGTACACAAAAGTTTTTTTTGTATTTTTTATTTCCTATAATACACGATGTTACCTCGTACATTCCGGAAAAGCGCCTCTCCATTATCCCCCGATTTCCATCATTCAATTGACTCTTTATTTTTTCCTCTCCACCGAATATTTCTTTCGACACCTCGACAAGATACACACCCCGACGAACCCCCGTTATCCAAATCCCATTCGAGCTTCCTCTAACATCCCTTGATCTTTCTTTTACGACATGCCCGTCATTCGTGGAAACCACCTGTACACAGCGAAATCCCACTCCATCCGTTTGACGATTCCCAAAGCAGTTCCATCTCGCGTTACCCATTGATCATTTTTGACGCTCAGGTGATGCAACTGGTCGGCTCGCTCTACCTCCTGTACTTCCCGTACTGCGGGCTGATCCTGTGGGAGGCCTGCGGGGGTGGGGGTGGGGGCGGCCTCGCGGCCTCTGCGGCCGGAGTCACCGGCGGCGTGGTGCCGCTGCTCTCCCAGCAGCCCAGGCTGCAGGCGCACCCCCGACTGGCGTCCTTGGCCTCGCTGCTGCTCGCCTGCTCGCCGCCCATCAACGGCTTCCTCTACGGCCTCAGGTCACGAACCCTCCGGCGCTCCGTGCAGAACTACTGGCGGAAAAAGGCCACCAAGTCCGAGCTCCAGCAGGTATGGGACACGCCGATCGCGTGGCTGCGCCTCTTCTCGTACATGTGCACGTCTTATCGCGTCGCTTAGTCTACTTCGGAACGGAGATAATCGATTCCCGATGACCGACTTTTTTCATCGGCCTTTAGGACTTCGGATTAGAGAATTCTTCGAGTGTTATCGCGAGCACCTTCGATTAAAGCGTTCTCGGAGTGCTATCGCGAGGGCACGTGGAGTGGATTGCAGGGAGTTTATTTTTTAATGTATGTAAAGTGCATGTACACGACGAGAAAAGTTCGAGTTACAATTACTATACTAAAGTACACGTAAAGAAATGTGAGATCAGTTAAAGATCAGAAGTGATTTATCAAAATTATGGCACTTTTTAGTACAGTTTAAGATGAAAAGTCTTACTGTATAAAAAGAAAGTATTAAGAGAAATTATGAATCGTTAGCCGGTTTAGCAAATATAAAAAAATAAAATGTGTTTTTACGCCCTAAGAAACAAAACGTTTTTAATTTTTTTTTTAATTTGCACAATTATGAAAAGAAAATATTACGAAAAATTGTGGAATCCTTAGCCGATTTAGCAAATACAAATTAAATAAACGCAGTTGTCTTAATTTTTTTTATAAAAAATAAAGTATTTTGTTTTCGCGTCCTAAATAAAAATTAAAGTGTTTTCGTGTCCTAAAAAATAAAGCTTTTTTTAATTTATTTTTAATTTCCATAATTATGAAAAGAAAATATTACGAAAAATTGTGGAATCCTTAGCCGATTTAGCAAATACAAATTAAATAAACGCAGTTGTCTTAATTTTTTTTATAAAAAATAAAGTATTTTGTTTTCGCGTCCTAAATAAAAATTAAAGTGTTTTCGTGTCCTAAAAAATAAAGCTTTTTTTAATTTATTTTTAATTTGCACAATTATGAAAAGAAAATATTACGAAAAATTGTGGAATCCTTAGCCGATTTAGCAAATACAAATTAAATAAACGCAGTTGTCTTAATTTTTTTTATAAAAAATAAAGTATTTTGTTTTCGCGTCCTAAATAAAAATTAAAGTGTTTTCGTGTCCTAAAAAATAAAGCTTTTTTTAATTTATTTTTAATTTGCACAATTATGAAAAGAAAATATTACGAAAAATTGTGGAATCCTTAGACGATTTAGCAAATACAAATTAAATAAACGCAGTTGTCTTAATTTTTTTTATAAAAAATAAAGTATTTTTTTTCGCGTCCTAAATAAAAATTAAAGTGTTTTCGTGTCCTAAAAAATAAAGCTTTTTTTAATTTATTTTTAATTTGCACAATTATGAAAAGAAAATATTACGAAAAATTGTGGAATCCTTAGACGATTTAGCAAATACAAATTAAATAAACGCAGTTGTCTTAATTTTTTTTATAAAAAATAAAGTATTTTGTTTTCGCGTCCTAAATAAAAATTAAAGTGTTTTCGTGTCCTAAAAAATAAAGCTTTTTTTAATTTATTTTTAATTTCCATAATTATGAAAAGAAAATATTAAGAAAAATTGTGGAATCCTTAGACGATTTAGCAAATACAAATTAAATAAACGCAGTTGTCTTAATTTTTTTTATAAAAAATAAAGTATTTTTTTTCGCGTCCTAAATAAAAATTAAAGTGTTTTCGTGTCCTAAAAAATAAAGCTTTTTTTAATTTATTTTTAATTTGCACAATTATGAAAAGAAAATATTACGAAAAATTGTGGAATCCTTAGACGATTTAGCAAATACAAATTAAATAAACGCAGTTGTCTTAATTTTTTTTATAAAAAATAAAGTATTTTTTTTCGCGTCCTAAATAAAAATTAAAGTGTTTTCGTGTCCTAAAAAATAAAGCTTTTTTTAATTTATTTTTAATTTGCACAATTATGAAAAGAAAATATTACGAAAAATTGTGGAATCCTTAGACGATTTAGCAAATACAAATTAAATAAACGCAGTTGTCTTAATTTTTTTTATAAAAAAATGAAAATTTTTTTCGGGTCTTAAACAATAACAATTTTTTAAATTTATTTTCATTTTGTACAATTATGAAAAGAAAATATTAAGAAAAATTTGACAGAAAAAACAGATACTTGATAAGTAAACAAAATTATTAGAATGTATAGTAAAATTTACTAGTCTACAGTAAATTTTTTATGAAGTTACAGTAAACTTTACTATACTTTCTAGTAAACTTTCTGTAATTTTTCGAGCTTGTTCCTGCATTACAAAGAAGTACAGTAATTTTTATTAGAAGCTTTTTTTCGCGTAAGCGTGATGGAAGAAGGAATAATGCATCGCAACGAGAAAATCATTTCCATGGGGGGGGGGGGGGGGTCGTAAAATTTCGATATAACGATCGATCAGAATATTTATTGCACGTGAGCAGGAGGATAATTTTATGGGAAATCAGGGATATGCACTTCGAGAGGAATTCTGCTGCCTGGAAGCTTTTATAAACACGACTGAACAGATCGTTCCGTCGGAGTATTTTTAAGGAGAGATTGACGTGCCGTGATAAATGCTGATAATAAAAAAGCAAAGTCAAAGGTGAAATTTCAGCTTGGATTATTTTTATTTGAAATTTAGTTGTTGTTCGGAAAGTAAACTTCGATGGAGCCTTGTGTTTTACTTCGATAAGTTTTCCTTTTAAGCTTTGCTTTACTTTTGCAGAAAAAGATAAGAACAGACAAGGATAGATATTTGTGTAGAGTAAGAATACTTTACTTTAGAATTCTCCCGTATACTTTATATCCACCCACTTCGAAACGGAAATATTTCTTTAGATATATAAGTGCAATATTTTATTTATATTTTTCTTTTGTAATATAAGGGATATTTTTTGCAAAATCACTTAAATTTCGCGTTTGCCATTGATATAACTTGAAAATTGTCTGCTAAAATTTAACTAATCGTTACTATGAATGAAGGATGTCGATGACAATTACATTGACATTTGAGTTTGTGCCAGATTGCGTTTGTTAATTTCAAACGAGTTTAGAGTGAAGTATCGGAAAATCCAACATTAATGTATCTACTGTTATATGTGTCCCCTCAAAATACTTTGTCTAAGAAAAACTTTTATTATAAGATATAGAAAATCGGTAATTCTAATACTTAATTCTAAAGAATATTTAATGAGATAATTAATTAAACTTTTCAGAAGATTACTTATACCATATTTTTTAATGTATTTCACTATGTATTGACTCATGAATAGAATGTGTTTTTTCTTTTTCTTTTTTACTAGCAGCGATTTTTTTCTTTCCTTCTAATTACATAGATATCAAAATTTTCAAGAAAATAACTGCGAAGTCACGTGATACCTGTTACCGGTTAATAATTATTAAAAGATTTACACTCATTTCATCAAGATCTCACGCGATATTTCAATTTGCGATGCTTTTGTTGACAGACACAGAAGAGAACTAAAAGAAAAAAATATGAAAAATAATGTATTTTAATGATCACTCAAAAAATTCTCGATAAATGAAAGGATTTATATTATATTTATGTTGAGAGGAACAATTTACCGTTCGTACTCTGCAAAAAAGTCATAAAATTTAATATACCCAATGAAAGCTAATTACAAATTTGTAAATAATAATAAAAATATTTTTCATAACACTTTATTATGTTAATATGCATGCAAATATACTTTAGTATCGTAAATTTTCAATTACTGAGAGAAATTTGTTTATGAAAATAAATGAAGGTGAAGGAAGCTTTTTTCAATCTCATATACATTAACACGATTTAAAAGTCAAAATATGTAATGTAATATAAAATTATTTAATATAAAATTATTAAATTTATTGCAAGATTATTGCATTTACTATAGAATTATTACATTTCATCGCTTCTAGCAAATAAAAGATTCATTGCTTTTTTTAATTTGTTTTTACATTTTTAAAAACACTGGCGAAAAATAGCTCTTTTACAATCTAATAAGATAGAAAAAATACATATATGAATTTATTAGAAAATGGAAGTTTATCTATTTTCTACTCTACTCTAAAAATAATACTCTAAAAATCTAAATCTAGTTATACTCTAAAAATAAAAATCCAAATAGCCTTCTTTTGAATCAAGCTTTCTTTCTCTACAAGTTCTGCAGCTTGTATAAGAGTAATATATTTGTGAATTCTATATTCTCGTAAAAAATAAATAAAAAACAATAAATAAATAAAGGCATCGATCTAATAAAAGATCAGCAATTATCATACACAGTTGATAAAAGCTTCAAGACATTTTTTACAGTGGTCCGCGTAAAAAAAAATTAAGTTAAGATAAAGTTTACCCAAAGTTCATGTTTTTCGATCGTTGATATAAACATAAGCAATGAGACTTTACCAAACTTGCTTCTTATATTTTATAGAAGTTTGTAACGATGCGTGATATAAACGGATAAATTACAGCTAAAGTTATAAAAAATAATTCTTTAAATTTATTAGTTTTTAAAGTTCGTAGTTTGAACGTCTTTTAAATTTAAGAAAAACTTCATCTGAAGTTTGTATAAAGTATTACAAAATTAATTTTTATTTAGTCTCATTGCCCATGTTCATATCAACGGCCGCCAAAACATAAACTTCGGGTAAACTTTATCCTAATTCCCGCGTAAAAATAATTCAGACTAAAATAAGACGATAAAAAGATTCATCTCTATTATGTCCGAATTTAAGATTCAAAAAGATTCAAAAAGATTCTCTTTTTATAAATATCTAAATATCGATTTAAGATCTTTTCGAGATCGTTATTTTAATATAATATAATTAATATTAGTTTAATATATTCCATTTTTTAATTTTCTATCTTATAAAAATCGTTTTAATCTTATCATGGTCTTATAATTAATTTTTTTTTTAATTTATATGTATTAAACCAAATATTAATATTGTATTAAAACAATGATCTCGGAAAGGTCTTAAATTGATGTTTAGGTGCTTGATAGTCAAGAATCTTTTTAAATCTTAAAAAATCTTAAATCCGGGCATAATAAAGATGAATCTTTTTATAGTCTTATTTTCGTCTGAATTATTTTTACGCGGGAACTTCAATTTTTTTACGCGGGGGACTTATATAAACAATCCGACGAGTCACTAATCGATCCGCACCCCTGATTTCAGGAGATACAGGCAAGAACGCCCAGTGCCGCGGGTTCACGTCGACCCTCCGGCAGCGGACCCGCCTCGTCGTTCTTTCAGTTCCCGCCGCTACAGCGTAGGCTGAGCGAGGCCCTCCTCGCCCTGGGCAACTGCCGCCCTGGCCACGGGAGCTTCGGTAGCGGCAGCATCGCCGGGGTGTTCCACCGCTCGAGGCTCCAGCCTGCAGCCTCCTGCAACACCCTGAGGGTGCCCAACGCCGAACTCGGTGAGTCCGCCTCCCCGACACTGACCCCCGGAAACGTGCACCGCACATGCTTGTCGACGATGTGTTTGCTTTTCCGTGTGTGAACGGAGAAATCGCGGTTGCCCTTCACTCGTTTCATATATGGCAGCTAAGTTCATTTTCCGCAGTTCCGAGCATTGTTTATTTATTTAGGTTTTTAGTGTATTTTATTTGTTTAGATGTTGAGTAACCGAGGCGTCTCTGCATAACGACTTAACTCTAGGATTTCGGTAAAAAAAAGTGAGCAATTTTTATTACAATTGCGGCTAGATGCTTTTCCTTGCGAAAATTGTGTTACTTAAGGGGGTCCGAAAGACAAATAAAAATTCAAATTACGCGCCATAAGGTAGCAGACGAAAAACAATTAATTTGCTTATTACAAAGAGTATTAATGAAATATCGAAAAGTCAAGAGGTACTTGCCCTCCGTTAGATAACGATTTACCATTTTATAAAATTTCAAGTTCGTATAACAAAAGCTTGATGAGAAAAGCTTGAATAATGTAAAAAAATCATACCATTCAAGCTTTTCTCGATGACATATTGTTTTACGAATTTAAAATTTATAAAATGATAAATCGCTTATCTAATGGAGGGCAAGTATCATTTGATTTTTCGATATTTCATTTAAACTCTTTGTTATAAATAAATACATTTTTTTTCGTCTGCTACCTGATGGCGCGAAATTTGAATTTTTAATTAACTTTCAGAGCTTCTTAAATGAGCTGTATATACTTATTATTAATTTATTATTGAAAAATATTGTTTTTTTTAAGTAGTGCATGAAACTACCGATATGAGCTTTTGAATAATTTGCCGACTGGTAAATAGAGTTAAACTGCCTAGGAATAATCGCAAATATAGTCAGTAGTTGCTAACTTTCTATTGGATTCAAGTGCAGTTCCTTAATTCTTTTAGTAGTTTGTACAGTAATTATAAACGCAGTTCTCGACGAGTAGTTTATGTAAAGTAAATGGTATTGTAAGCGGAGAGAATGGCGCGATAAAAATAATCCTTTTTGTCACAGTATTTTGGGGTCACTGTGGGCTTTATTGAGAGGTTTTTGTTAAACTTTGTGCAGTTTTTACTGGATACATTAACAATTTTGCTAAACTGTATATCAATTTTCCTAGACGTTAGCATTGAAGGAAATTTAATAAAAACTACGTAAAAATAATTTAAGTTTTATCCTATTGAAGGTTAATTTTTGACACCAAAGTAAATTCTTTATCGGTACGAGATTTTTGCATATTAACTTCTTTTGTCTTTTTAAATAATTCTGTTTGCATATTTCTATCGCAAAGTTCTGAAACCTTAATTAATTTTGGAGTCATTCAATATAAATTCAAGAGTATCAATATTTATTAATTTGTTTCTCATTTCGAAGAATAAACATTCGTTTGCTATTTATTCTGATAATTTTTGCTAATGAATTTTGTAAAAGCTTCTCTAGTTTGTAGTTAAAAGCCTCCACTAGGTATAGAGGCATCTTGTGGTTAGTATTATCTATATTCACTTAGAATTTTTCACCGATATAATTTTTTACTAATTTTTAATGTGCCGTTCTTTCGTAAATTTCGATCGTAAATTTTAATGAAAACAACGTTAATCTAAATATTTCAAGCCTCTTAAAGCCTAAATATTTAAAAAATAATAAACGATAGAGTTAAGTCATTATACCGGGAAACCCCGGAGTACATATTTGTGTCACACTATTTCCCCCTCGCAAAATCGTTCCAAGTGCTTCAAGGGTGTCAAGTGCTCAAACCGATTAACATACGAAGTTGAATTGTTTATCAGAATACAAAACATAAACGACATTTTAATCTCGAACCAGTGAGCAGTGCCCAATTGAAGCTTTTAATCACCGTTGAATTCGTTAACTCGAGAAGCTCATCCCGTCGTGCTTTCTTTTTTAATCCAAGCCCTCGGAGCTAAAGCGATTACCGGAGTGGCGAGATATTGAATAATCGAAGTCTATCGAATGCGAGCAGTGCCGATTGCATCGCGCACTTCGCCGCGAAATGCCAAAATTATTCGCCACCGCGCCGAGCAAAAGAAATTGCCTCCTCCCCCGCGAGCTTGGCTCAACCCTCTCAAATCAATTAAAGCCATTAAGCGAGTACACATGCCAGACCGGGCCCAAGGAAATTCAATGGAACGCGCGGGACACAAACCACGCGCGTCAGTACGTCTGCTCTAAGGCCGCCCGGCGACGTTCTCCCGCGAAATTGCGCGCCGTCCCGATAATTACGCGGATATTTTTCGCCATAACTCGATCAGCGAATCCATTTGCTTAAGTGTATTCCCTCGGCGCGTGTATGCGGCCGGGCAGACGCGGCAATCGAGGTCGCATTCGGGAAGCTTACATCTAAACTTCGTTCCACTCACATTCGCGCACTCACCCACACACACGCGTGCGCACACCCACACTCATATACACTCACACAAATGTGCGCGCCCGCATCCTCACACATACACACATACATGCGGGGGTGGTGTTCGTACTGCAAGTGTACCTACGTTCGGCGGCCGCCCCCGCCGGGTGCAGCAGTTAATTGCGTTCGGTATCAATAATCTAACCTTCTGGTGGGTTGGAGTGGTGTCGCGGTCCGGGCTGATCGGTAAGGTTGCATCGATCCCCGATACTCGGCGCCGTCGTCCCCAATCAACCGGCAATATTGCAGCGCCCGAACGATTATGCAGCAATTGCGACGACTTTTCGATGCATCGTCGGCCCTCGCCGTGATAAACGACATCACTCGGCGCGTGGCATATGCATTTTCTCGAGTCATTGTGTTGCGTTGCAAATTTTTACCCGCGGACTAAAAAAAAAATTGTTAATTTTAAGGAAGTGATTTAGTTCAATAGTACTTGTTAAGTATTTCTTTGAATCAAGTAATGCTTTCGTTAAAACTAAGTGAATTTATTTGTTTTTAAATAAATTTAGTATCAGTTTCAAAAAAATTAATTTTTTGACTCAATGTAATATTTAATAAGTACTATTAAAATAAATTTTTTCTTAAAATTAACAAATTTTTCTGTCAGTACGCGCTCAATTGTGGGAATAGTTTTTGACGAAATGTGCAAAAAAAATATCCTGGGATTCAAAAACTGTGGAGAAATTTTACGATAAATTAACCTGTATAAGAGAGAACGTACATTCAAGATTGAGAATTATTTATTAATATAAATTGCTTAGTAATTAATGTAACAAAAAATTCTAGAATGGATTCAATAATAAATTGACTTCTCTATCTTATATATTTCTGATCTTAACACAGATTGGATGAAAGAATAATTATTAATTAAGAAGGAATAGGTAAAAGAACTCAAATAGATTTGTTCTGTACTTTTTGGACCTGCCAACAGGATTTTTTACAGATTTCGTCACGTATACTTTTCTTCAGTGAGGCACGTGGTTTGCTACTAAATCGATGCTTTATATGTCCCATTTGCGTCTTTCTTAATCGAAACCTTATTTTCGACGCTGTGACGCCGTACCATGGGTCCATTTAATTCATTATAATGGATTTTTCTTTGCTTTTTTTTCAGTTTCCTTTGAGTTTTTCTTTCGCATAAAGCAAAGACTTTTCATTATTATATTAGTGGCCATGCAAACGTTCAATAAGTGAGTCCATTTTATTCATACGATTTAGTTTATGTCACTGCCCTATTGTCAGTGTCACTAATCTCGAATTCCATGCCTTCTCCCACGTAAAATTAATTTTGTTTAATCAACTTTTTTTTTCTACATCCACTTCGTAAATTGTTCCTCTTCCTCCTACAAAAGTGTATTCACTTTCATACCTTCTAACTTTTTCGTGGAGTAAAATGTCTAAGCGAAATTGTATCGAAAATTACGAGCCGACTATGAAACACACACGATCCGAAAATGTTTATTATTCTCTTTTAAATTCATACGAAATAAATAATTTTTTTTGTAAGTGTTTGCTCGGCAGAAAATGAAAAGCGTTTGATGCGAAAGGAGGTCAAAAACAGATGCAACTCATGAAATAGTCATGCATGAAGTCCCTAATAGGGATATTCTGATTTCTAAAAATTGCTTTTTGAGTGGAGAGTTTTGCGATTTGCTCTTATCGCGAGCAGCAAAATGAACGATACATTTTTCGATGAGACATTTTCCTCGTGATGAGAATTAATGTAGCCTCAAATCCTTCCCTTTGCCGCGCGTCAGATCGATACTCTTATTGCATTGCGTATATAAATAAAAATACACGCGCGGGGTACGCGGTCAAAGCATGCGGATCTGAAATTCCAATTTTGTCCTCTGCTGTAAAAATTCATAACGCACGACATACTTTAATTTCTGCCTATAACTCCCCGCATGTGCGTGTGTGTGCGTATTGGGGAAGTCAACGAGAAATTCGAAAAAATCGACGAGCTTGCGGGTCAGAATTTATGAAGCTCAGAAAGATTAAAAAACTTTGCGAACTTAGGTGAATTTAAAATATTCTTATACTTGATAAATAAATTGGTATACATTGAATCGCGTTAAATAAATTAAATTGTTTTATAATTCCACTGTCAAATATTCGTATAATTTCAGATATTTGAATAAAATGCAGTAAAGTTTAGGAAATTTATTGATATTCAGAGATTCAGTGAGAGAATTTTCCTGCCACGAAACTTTACTACTCCGTAAATATATTAGAGGAAAGTGGGGCATTGTGATATCGATTTTTCGGAGTGATCTGTATTCCAGGGTTATTCATATGAAAACCTAATCATGGAAAAATTTGTAGTACTCAAAATTTGCCGCAATTTCTATCCGAATTCTGAAGATCTGGCCACATACACTGAAAACAAACTATTCTTAATTTTCGTTAAATATTTACTTCAATGGTACTTGTTAAATATTTTTATGAATCAACTAAATATTTTTTAGAACTAAATTAATTCATTTATTTTTAAATAAATTTAGTAGTTTCGAAAAAATAATTACTTCATTTTAAAGAAATATTTAATAATAAGTACTATTAAATTATAAATAATTACTTGAAATTACTAAATTAATCTCTTACTATACACTGACAAAAATAATAGGGTAAAGTTTACAATAAATTTTGTAAGATAAGGTCAAACGTGGCAATCCAAAGAAAAAATTACTATAAATTTTATAGTAAAATTCTCCACCAATATAATAAATTTTACTATAAAACTTGTAATTTTTCCTGAATTTATATTTGACTGCCAACTCTGTTCCTATCTACCAAAATTTATTGCAAATCTTATTAATTTTTTCACTATGTGCATCTTATAATTTTCTCAGAAAAATTCACTGAATTTATGTATCCAACAATTCCTTAACATTGCGGTAAATTACCCTTTAGAATCTTCCCGCGCGACAGAAAGCACCTTTTCGAAAAGAGCATAGAAATCGCTGAAAAATTCAAGGCACGCCTGCCGAGTTCATTCGGAGAAATCCCAGCAAACGAAGCCTCTAGGAGGTAATAAAACAGGCGACTTACGGACAATCGGAGCCTCGTAAATTCCGACCCGCAGGGCGCAGTCCCCTCGCCAAAAAAAAAAAAAAAAAAGAAGGAGAAAACGAGGTCCAGCTCGACTAACGGGGCGTTTTGGGCGTGCGATAAGGCGAGAGCGGCCGACTGGTGAGATCGAGCGCGAGCGCCGTGAGCTTGATGGGGGCTCATTATCGTAATGAGTTTGGGCCGGCCGGCGGTAGCGGGGCCGACGGCACGGTCAACGGGGTGATACCCTCGCCGAAGCGCAGCCCCCGCATCCTCATCACTCGGGCCTACAGCGAGGAGAGCCAGGACGGCGGCAGCCCCCTGCTGAGGCGACATTTCGCCGCACCCATCTCCGTACCACCCTGCGAGAGTAAGTTTCCTCTGCACGCCTGCGGTTACACCGAGAGAAATATTTTTAAAAAATTGCTAGCCAGTCTGGGACCGGAGCCACAGACTGCATTTAATAAAAAAATTACCATTCTGTATCATAAATTTTACTAGAATTCTAGTAAATATTACTATAATCCTTCTAATGTATACTATTAATTCTAGTAAATTTTACTGGTTAATATTACTCGAATTCTAGTAATATGTACTAGTAATTTTAGTAAATATTACTAGAAATATTACTAGAATTCTAGTTAATTCTAGTAAACATATTACTAGTAACTATTACTAGAGCTCTAGTAATATGTAATAGTAATTCTAGTAAATATTAATAGAATTATAGATAATTCTAGTAAATTCTAGTTACTTCTAGTAAATATTACTAGTATACATTACTAGAATTATAGATAATTCTAATTAATTCTAGTTACTTCTAGTAAATAATACAAGAATACATTACTAGAATTCTAATAAATAATATGTACTAGTTATCTAGTAAATATTTCTAGAATTCTAGTATAATTTATAATACAGAATGTCCAGACTGCATAGTAGTTTTTGAAATAGTCGTAACTTTTCCAAAACATTTCTCGGAGTGTACTTGTTTTTTTTTCTCTGCTCGACTGAGCTGCAGCTTTTCTAAGACTGAGTTATATGAGGTGGAGAGAGAGAAGAGCACGAGGTTAATAGGGGATTGCTGGGGAATTGATATGTTGTAGAGAATCGTCGAGTGTATATATATAGGAACGGAGCAAGCTTCTGATGGACTGCGACTGTATTTAGTGATTTTATTTGTTAGTGGAGCAATTCCAATGTTCTGCGCTCTCTCCCTCTCTTTTTCTAATCTTTATGCAATTCTTGGTTTAAGTCTTCCTATATTGGGGTTTTAGCCGATAAAATTATCAATCATTCTTATATAGTAACTTTGGAGTCTGTATTCTTGTTAGTCGGAGCTTTTCTTGTGGTATATTTAAAAAGACAAATATTTAAAGAATTACCAATATTATATGTGTGTTTACAGCAATTTTCGTACTGCAAAAGATTCGTTCACTTTTTTGTATAAACAAATTTTTGTTGTCATTTATTTTTAGAGGATGAAATAAATGACTGGAAGATTGTTTATAGCTTAAGCAATTTATACGTGAGCTTTACAATCTACAAATGCACATATTTCAAATGTAATGCTTAATTAATCACAGTGAGACTTTTTGATAATTAAATCTAAAAAGTTTCTAAAATATATGTTCACAGCTTTTTTTATTAAAATTAATATTTATTAACAACTTCGATGATATTCAAGATATAATTAATTTTCTTATTATCGGAACTTTAAGTATTTATTCCATTAATAATCCGATTAAGCGATTTCCGATAACAATTGGTGTAATTAATTAATCACAAAGATGATAGATCATTATTCTACTTTTCACTTGGAAATAATTTAGATCGCCAAGTGTACAAATTTAAATAAAAGAATAAGAAAACCATATTTTTTTGTTGTATTTTCTACTACAAAAAATAATACAAAAATTAATTAGAAACAAGGACAACAATGAATCATAATTTATTCAAAAGATTAAAAGTTTAGAATAACTTTCCAATTCATCTATATGATTTTTTATTTTTGGCCGTCAATTTTGATAGGGGAAAGTGGAGCACAGCAGGCCTCGAGGCAAAGTGAATTACTACGCTCTCTAAAATAAATTTCATTGCTATAAAAAATATCATCGTACAAAATTCATCAAGAAATAATACGTTTAAACATTGATATAGTAAAGAGGCAAAATGATTTTATTTTTCAAAATTCATTTTTTTTCAATAAAGCACATAATATTTTCATAGCAAATGAGACGCATTTTACGAGGTAGCTTACAGTACCCTAAAAAGTCACTTTATCCGGTGACCCGCTATGCCCCACCTTCTCTTACAAATGAGTTTTAAATTACTCGTGACCATGAGATTACCTTATCCTTAATGAATATTACCGAAAAAATAATCTTTATGAATTAATGATTCTTACTTAAAGATCGTTATAAAATTGAAGTTAAGTTTTAACTAAATTACGAAATTTCTTAAATCTTAGTGTAGCATCATATATTTTTTTGTCTAAATTATTAATGTCAGAGAAATGTCCGCGTAAAAATTACTCTATACTGACTGCGAAAGTAGTTTCAGACTACTAGTATTCTGAAAAAGAATTAGTAAAATTTACCGTAGGTATATAAAAATTTACTACCGGTCCCCAATAAAAACTTATTTCTTTTCGTCAAAGTAGGAAATAAAATGCATTAATATACTTCCTAGGGAATAAAGGTTTCTTTATCCCCTCAAAAAAATCTTTATTCCTTTTCTGCAATTCTGTAGGTACATTCTGATAATTAACTGAAAAAAAAATTAATCATTATGTGGGGATTCGAAGTAAACTACCCTACGACACACGGGAGCAAAGTACATAATTCCCTCGGGGAATAATACTACACTTTCCCCCCTTGTGTTATAATGTACTATTCAAGTATTATTTGGTAAATTTTACTATACAGCACGATAATTTTTTCCTCAACAATCTTGAACCCCTTTCCAAGTCGTTCCTCCGCAATAAAAAAAAAAAAAACACCCCTGCTAAAACTTGTGAAAACCGTTGATCAGAGCGCAGGTGGCGTCACCGAAGTACGGAGAGCGACAGCAGCACCGGCAGCAGCGACGCGAGCGTCTGGACGACTGGGGTGCAGGCGGCGAAGCCTACCCAGCGCACGGGCAACCTGAAGGGTGGGGGTGGCCCGAACTGGCCCGGTGGCCGGAGGCTCACCCGCGTCAAGACCCTGGAGGAGGGGGCGGCAGTCTTCTCGGCGGCCGGCAGGCTTGGCAACAACAGCGAGAGCAGCGACACGGCCACCGACACCACCGCCACCACCACCTCCACCCTCGTCACCAGGCTGGCCGACAACGTGAGTACGCTCGATCGATCCCCGGGGGATGTCCAGGCGAGGGCGTTGACGGCCAAGGCCACGCGGACTTTCGCGGGCGCGAGATGAGGCCCTGCCGTTCTTTGCGTTATACGACCTGCGCACATAGACAGATACGTTGTAGTCCAAATTACTACGTTCTGTTACGTCCAGATTCAAAGAAAATATGTCAATTTTTCGGGAATGAGAAAATTGATTGACTCGTTCAAATATAAATTTCTTTAAATCTTATTTCAATAATAAAATCTCTCAGTGGATTTACAAATGAAATACAATTCTTAGTTTAGCGCGATTTCTACTCGGCCAAACTTCTACTGGCGTAAAGAACACTATGACTGCTGCACTAATTTTCTACCAACAAATGTGACGGTACCACGGAGAATTGGCGACTGCAATGCTGGCTGTCCTTTGGCAAGGGTTTTTAAATTAACATATGTTGTTGATAGTAATGCAGGGAGGGATAATTTATTAATGTATCAGAAAGTAAATATTTTTAATTTTTTTAATACAGCTTTCATTGTGTGCTTTTTCTTTCAAAAGATTAAAATGTAATTATTAAAACAAATAATAATAATAAAAGAGACAATTTTTAAGAAAGTAAAGATATATCCGTAATCTGTTATGGTCTTCAATTGAGCTGAGTATAAAAAAAAATTTTGAAAGAATAAATGTGTATTTTTTTATAAAGCCTTTTTGATAATCTAATTTTGAGGGTACGATGGTACGCATTATAGTCCCCTCGAGCAATAAAACTGTCTTATCCACTTTCAGATAATGTACGTCTGTGTATGATATAAATCAGCTACTAACATACTGCTCCAGCTTTTTCATTTTCACATCAAAATTGAAGTTGATATTTCATACAACGATAAATAAACAATTTTTTGAGTTTTATTTCTTCAAGAAATTGAATTTTGAAATATTGTCCTATTCTTTATCTTTCCAAAAAATAAATCAGTACAATCTCATTTCTTATTAACAATTTGTACGTGTTATCGAAACAAATCAAGTTTTATCAATCATGCTTTATCAAAATCAAATTTTATCACTGTTAATTATCAAGCCTATTAAAAAAGACATTTGCACCCTCAATCAAAGAGTTTCAAGATCTAAATGACAATGATAAATGATTTAAGATATTAAATTTATTCTCTCGAACATTTTCATTGTATAAAAAAACGATGACAGAATGACGTCATTTATGACATTTTCACAATTTTGATTTATGAATTTGATAAGTATCTGATTATACGATGCTCAAAATTTTTATACTTTTTCTTGCATTTTTAATACCCTGTAATTAGACTTATTTAAAAGATTTTTGTAAGACATTATTAACTTATATTGAAAATTCGCAATAAATAATTATATTCAAAAATAAATCTGCACTTTCAAAACCAAAATCTCAATAAATCCCCAATTAAAAAAAAAAAGATGTGCTCAATATATTTTGTATTTAAAAAAAGACGTAACTTGCAAATGTATGTTTCATTTATCATAATCGAAAATTCCGACTCTCATTAATCCAAGAACCTTCTAAAAAATAAATTCCAGAGTCTCAAAAAAATCGAAACTTCCGATCTATAGATCCAGCAATCACTCGATAACTTCAAGTTCACGTAGTCGGACGATAGACGCGTATACGTAACGTAAGGTCCGGTGGGGTCGTCCCACCTGTTGCAGAGGGGTGAGCAGCACGGAGATCCAGTCACGGCGACGGAGTCTGCCGAAGTCAAGGACGAGGGTGACCCGGCGACGAGCGACGAGGCGGAGGAGCGCGGCACACCCGATGGCGACGAGGGCGAGCGCAGGACCCGTACCAACGGCAGCGAAAGCTCCGGCAGCTGGAGCTGCAACGAGGACGCGGCGCACACCTCCCCCGACGAGGGCCTCGTCATGCGATCTATCGGCATCGATCTCGGTAAATTCACGATTTTTTACGAAGTCAAATTTTTTTATGTAAAAATGTACGTAGTCCGTATGTCGTTGCTTCTAAGTGAATTCGAGTGAAAAGGGGAACCAGAACGCATCAAATTATCAAACTCCTTTTTTTTTTCACGACACAACAACATATTTCAAAAAGACCTGTTTTAATTTGTGTAATTTTAAGAGAAATGTTAAGTGTTCTAAATGTTGAGGAATTTGAGGTATCATTCAATAAGTGATCTATAAATTATGATTTAATGTTTTTACATTTTTATTTAATGTATAACATTGGCCTTTTTAGCATTTATTTTCTTTTATTAGAAGTAACGATATTATAATCATTGGAACCAAAAGGTGTGCCCGAAAAAATTTTGTTGGATAGTGAAAAGATTTCAAGATTTTTCACGCAGATTTTCTTGCACGTAATTGAATGAGATTACATTTTTAAAACATTTTTCTTTTATATATCTCGTTATTTATTTTACAGCTTCCACAACGTTACATATAAAATTACGATGTTCGTAAAATGTAATTTTAAAATTTTCAGGTCAATATAAAAAACACATCTCGAGTAATAATTTTAAGCATATAATAGACATTAATTATAGTCAATTTTGCCGTGCTTCAGTTGGCGAACTTGAGACATTAGTATTTCACTGTGGATATAGTTATAGCAAAACTTTTTTTTCAAAATTAAATACGCATTATTCCGTTGCTTAAAAGTAAGAAGAAAAATTTTTAACGACCATACAGCTTTTAAAAATTATGAGTAATTATAAAAGATTTAAATGCGTTCCAGTGAAAAGGCATTAGTATAGATCCCATTAAAAAGCGCACTGGTAGAAAATTTATATTCGAAGTTACATAAGTGAGAAATTGTCGACCTTCCGCGTTCTTGCAAACCAATTTCTCATTCGATAAATAAATAAGTATTTTTCTGGTAAAAGTTCGATTAAAATCGTTCATTAAAAAACTTTTTCAAACGATAAAAACTGTCGCGTTTATAATTCAACCAATTCGATGAAGGATTCCGGCACTTCCACCAAAACATTTCTCTTAAAATTTAAAGAGAAAAGTGAATAACTCGTAACTTTTGCCAAATAAGAAACATAGTGTATCGCGACTAAAAAGTTCTGATCTCTTTTATTTTCTTTTAAATTCTCGGCGCGGGTAACCGAGCGTAATAAAAAGCCGTCAAAATCACAAAGCAATAAATCAGCGCCTCTCAAAGCACTTCCTTCTCCAAATGAATGAATGAATACAAAATCACCCATCAACGAATATATTCTTTATACCCCCGGCGTCATCAAAAAAAAAAAAAAAAATGAAGAAGTATATCCAATAAATTTTTCATCCCCCGCACCTGTCACCTCGGTATCCCCGTCCAGAATGTCTGAAGCTCGATCAACCAAACAGGCGCACCCGGAGCCGATGAAAAAAAAATCTGCTGACTCGAGCAAGGCAGGCGTCCAACTGACTTCTTGCCCTTTTTTCTTCGTGCAAATTTTTTGTCTATGAATTTTAAAAAGCAATTAGTCATTGCTTTAAATTTCCACATTTCGATTATTGCTGCTTAGCTTACATTGTGATTTATTAGATTATTTCAATACTAAACTGGAAGGAATGTTGAATCATGTTTCTAGGCTTATGCGTGATAGCAAGTTAGATACTTATTATCGTCGTTTAAATACCTGTACATGTCAGGAGAAATTATTTTATGTCCGTTATGACATAAAAGGTACTAACCACGTCTAAACCTTGGTATCGAACTTTACTCTATTGATAGGGTCCTGTAAAACTAAATAAAGTAGTGCAAAAACTGCATAAAACCCTTTAAATAATTTATCGGATTTTTTATTAAATTTTAACCTTTTTATAGTACTTGATGCGGTTGTTCCGCATTCTTCTCAAAGTTTAGCGTTCGATATTCTGGTACCTTCCACTTCGACCTTTGAGAGATTTTGCAGCTTACAAGCTATGAAGCTTTGGGCCTCCATCCCAATCCCTATTAAGCTCAAACCCTCGCTTGATTCCTTTAGAGTTACGATCTTTAATTATGTCTTAAGCTTAGAATATAATTTATTATATTAATTGTTACCCGATTGACAGGGTCTTATAAAAATTTGTAAAATGATGCAAAAACCGCATAAAACTTGCTAAATAATTTAATGGAATTTATAAAATTTGCAAATTTTTATACACTGGGAGAAATGTTATGGAAAAATTATTATCCTGTGTTATAAATTTCACTAGAATTCTAGTAATACTTATCTACAATTCTACTCTGAAAAACAATTTGTTAATTGAAAGGAAATGATTTACTTCAATAGTACTTATTAAATATTTATTTGAATCAAGTAATGATTTCGTTAAAATTAAATGAATTTATTTTGTTTCTAAATAAAATTAGTAGTTTCAAAAAAGTAATTTTTTGACTCAATAAAATATTTAATAAGTATACGGAAAGAAATATGGTAAAATTACTATATTATTACTATATTATTATTACTAAATTACTATATACTATAAAACATACTAAAAATTTTGATAAGTTAATTATATCCCACTGTTTCTACGGAACATAGTAATTTTTACTATAAAATTTCTCTCCGTGTACTATTGATAGAAATGTTTGTTTAAAATTAACAAATTTCTCTCTCAGTGTACAGAGTTTATATTTTATCGCCTAATTTTTTTAATAAATAATATGTATATTTTTAATCCAAATTTTTTAAATTTGCTGTACGGTTCAAAAGAACCTTGGCAAAAATAAATCTCGTTGTAAATCTCCTTGCAGAGTCCGTCGGCGAGGAGGGCCTCCCACGTCCGACGCACCGCTCGCGCCGCAAATCCTCGAGCACGAGGCTCGTCCGGGAGGCGGAGGTACCCGCGGACCAGCTGCGGCCACTGCTCACCTCGTCCTCCTAGCCCTCGGTGCGGCAGACCGCCGAGTCTCCGCCGCCCGTCTGGATTTAATAAACCCCTCGCCGAGGCTCTCCCGACGATTTCTTCCCGCAGCTCCTTGTTCTCTCCGCCTTTCATGGAGACGGAGCTGCGGGGGACAGGACAAAGGCGACTGGAAGTTCCCGCGGCTTACCTCCGAGTTTCCGATACTTTGACGCTGGGAATCCGCGAGGCATGTTATTTTAATTGAGCGCCTTCGGAGCTTTTAAGGAGAATAGAAGCAGTGTCTTTGTTTCTTTTATACTTTCATTTAATTTTTTTTAATAGGCGACTAAATTTTTTTTCGTCGAGGACGGGTAATGTAAATGTGGGAGCTCGATGCAGGCTGCAGCGTGGCATTTACACTGGCGAAAAAAATAAAATAAAATAAAAAGAAGAGGTAAGCGTTTGGATATTCGAGTCACGTCGAAATCCTAAACGCAATGGCCAATGGGCAGTTTTCACCTCTAAAAGCTCGCGTTCTGCGGCGAATGCGCTTGAGCGTCTGAAAAAAAAATTGACATCGGGCTTCGCTTTTAGCGGCGGCTAAAAGTTCTTGTCTTGCGGTCGCGAGCTTGACGCTTTCTATCGCCGCGCGCAAGAAGCTCAGGTTTAATTTGTCAACGTTTCTGGTCGATTCCGGTGCTGTTCCATATAAGACTTTTTTTTCGCGGAGAAGTTACTCGTTTTTTCTGCGTGCGGTTTTTTTGCGGACTAAAGTTTTTTTTTTATTAAGTTTTTTGTAAATTTACTTGCGTGAAAGACGCATCGAACTTCAAGGCAGTGACATACTTTTTAAGTGAAAAAACAAACGGTAGCAATTCATAATTTTGCAGTCGCTGCTTTGAAATTCAGTGGAAAATTCATTGCATTAAATTTGAAGAGTTTTAATCTGCATTTATCGAGCCTCCTGAATAAACGGATAGAAAAGTTATTATTCGACTGTATAGCGGTGAAAATTCATATTGAAAAAGATGTGTATTTTGAGAAGGTCGTGTCTACCTACGAGACGTATTTTTATAAAGTTAAAGATAATGCATCCGTCACAGAGCGTTGGAGATAGTAATCTTTATTTTTTACCAGCGGCTAGATCACTTTTTCGTTGGTATCGCTGCATTAAAGGAATTAAAAGATATATTTTGGGACGTCAGCAAATTGAATATACAGAGAGAGAGAGAGAGAGAGAGAGAGAGAGAGAGAAAGCGTAATACAAACAAACCAATACATAACGTTGATTTTTCTAATCAGTGTAACAAAGGCATTGTACCGTCATCGTTATTACAATTACTCGGCATGTATAAAGGCAAATAAAAAAAAAAGAAGAAAAAAAGGTTCCTCGATGCGCGCAGAATATATATCGCGTGTGGCCACGTCACGGTAAGCACCTAAAAATATGTACACGATAACAAGAGCGAATAAAGGCGAATAAGCGATGAGAAACCTACACATTCCTATATATTACAATATATATATTTTAAAAGACGACCGCTCCCAACGGAGCGCCGTTTATATCTACATATCCTGAAAATTATATTTTTATACTTCCATTCGGACGCCCAGGCGCGGTGTTAAGGTAATAATAATAATGAAAAAATACTCATTCACATACACACACATACACACGCGGGGACATTTATGCGGGCACACGATTATTTAAACAAGCCTCTCTGTCGAGTTTCTGTATTTGCTCCCTCGTCTCGTGCGGATAAAAGTTCATGTAAAATTTACGTGGGTCAATATGCATATAGTTCGAAATAGTGTGTCTGCCCTTCTTTCCCGATTTAAAAACGACTCTCATCGGAGGCACTCGCTAATGACACATTTAGGTATCATGCGATATTACCGACTTTATATTTAGCGGTAAATTTTACCGAATAAATTGGATTCAGATTTGTTAATGGATAAAAATGGAGATAAAACCAGGTCTTATAATTTGTACTTCTATTGTGCTTCTTAAATTATTCCTCATTCGCCTGAATTTTCTTTTTATTTGTAGACTTTTCGAAGGACTAATTTATACGAAAGAAATATGCATGCTCTTATAATTACAGAGAAATGTTATAGTAAAAATTAGTATATTCCGTAGGAATGGTACCTATGATTTTACTATAAAACATACCAAAAATTCCTATGTACATAGCAAAAATTGCTGTTTACATAGTAGAAATTGCTATGTACGTAGGAATTTTTAGAATTTTTTATAGTAAAAATTTTCATAAGTCAAGTATATCCCACTGTTCCTACAGACCATAGTAATTTTTACTATGACATTTCTCTCTGTGTAAAGGCAGATTAATTGCTGTCTCTTTTACCGTGTCATAAGAGACTTAAATCATTCTGTAAATAACCCTTATTACTAAATTTACGAAAGAATATTTATAAATATTTGCATGTAAAACAAAATCAATCGTTAAATATTTTCTTACACTGGTGAATAAAATAAAATAAAAAGAAGAGGTAAGAGCGAAGTTTGCACGAAAACTTGTACATTCTGTAGGAGCATTAAAAAAAGGAAAAGAAAAACGATGAAATTTTACACGACACTTTTTTCCGCCACTCCGTCAACAATTTGCGCGATGGAGTTCGTTGTACAAACCGTTTAAAACCAAAAAAGCGCGTGTTCCTGTCTGTCGTGTTCGTTGTAAAAAACAAAAAAAAAAAATAAAGATCCGCTTTTTCCGTTCCATCACTTACCTCCTCCCTCCACTCCCTTAACAACCACCTCGTATTATCCGGGCAGATTTTAACTTGATCGATCGCCGATGATGACGTTTTCCTCGAATGATCGTCCATCGACGTGTGTAATGTAAGTACGACTGTGTATATATAGAAAGCGCGTATTCGCGAAACGAGAACAATCGAAGGGATCAATGACTCGACACTCGATCCCTTTTTAACGTATTTTTATCAGCGTCTTAGGTCGTTTGTATAAAAAAGACATAATGCATTATTTTTTAAGTTTGACACATTGGTCGATGCTTGTGTACACACTGAGAGAAAAATGTGTTAATTTTAAGTAAACATTTATTTCAATAGTACTTATCAGATATTTTATTGAGTAAAAAAAAATATTTATTAAAACTACTAAATTTATTTAGAAATAAATAAATTCATTTGGTTTTAATGAAATCATTACTTGATTCAAAGAAATATTTAATAAGTACTATTGAAGTAAATCATTTCCTTAAAATTAACAATTTTTTTTCAGTGCACAAGCTGAGAAAAAATATTT
Source organism: Sycophila sp. Sp_5 (assembly GCA_018906775.1). Classification (NCBI taxonomy): domain Eukaryota; kingdom Metazoa; phylum Arthropoda; class Insecta; order Hymenoptera; family Eurytomidae; genus Sycophila; species Sycophila sp. Sp_5. The sequence continues at coordinate 858,617 of JACCID010000074.1, forward strand.
TTAAATTGCAATTTTGGATTTTAAGGGAACGCAAACGCAGACTGGACTCTCGGATGAAAATGATAAATATAATCTATACAGTAAAATTTAATGTATGCTGTAGGATTATTTTCAATACCGTCCAGTAAAATTTACTACATTATGGCAAATTTTATTGCAGGGTATTATGATTATGTTTATCTGAGAGTTGAGTCTGTCGTTGCATTTCCACGCTGATAGCAATTTTTATGATACTTTTTTCTCGGCGTACCTTTTTTTTGTAAATATAACGCGTAGACCGTTGTACATTGAATTCGTAAATAAATGCATACCCCGATAAGCGCGATCGTAATATACAAATTGTGTCGAAAAAAGTGTGTAGAGAATTTGATGTTCTGATGTTAAAATGAATAATAGGATCATGTTTCGTATTACATGTACATCGTCTGTATAAGATGCCCTCTGATTTTTTTTACTTCGCATTTGTTTTGTATCGGTCATCTATCGACGTGTTATTATCAATTAATCGTTTTTTATTTTTTGTAAATTGAAAATTGAAATAATATATATCGATACTTCAAACATTTCGTCGATTATTTTTATTATTGATCCGCAAAATCGCAGATCAAAGTATATACTATTACGTTTAATGAAATAAAAAGGATAGGGGTGAAATGGCCAAACTAGTGAGATTAAAAATATTATAATAGATAATTGTATTTATTCGAACTATATTTATGTAGATATTTATAAAAATTCTATAATGGCGAGATGGTATCAATATTAAGCTACGCTAAATAAAAATCCTACTGATCTATTGTAAAATACTGCTGAAGCATTAGCCCTCGTAAAAGAGTAACCATTAAAAAAAAATAAAAAATAAACAACAAAAAATCATAAAACCCCCGTGCAACATAAATCACAATCATCGTCTCAAATCACGTCGCTTTAATTCGACCGAGATTGCCGAGGCGGATATAAGAGTCCGCAAGCTCGTCGCAGCTTTCTCGCGGAAATATCAACGGGCCGCGTGCAACTATGATGGATATATACGAGGCGAGTGCGGGCAGGTCGCGACGGAGTAATAAAAGTGGCCGCCACCGGCAAAAATTTGCGTTGGGGCCTGAGATACCGAGGCGGCAAATAGAAATTTACGGCGTTATACCCGGATTCGTTCTTCGCGCGCGATCTGTCGTAAGAAAATTTCCACCCTTTGCTGTAGGGGGTTGGCGAGCTTTCTGTCAGGGTCGCGTTTGGCAAACGCGCGAAGTTTCGAAAGGCGAGTGTTTTTCGACGTAAATCCGAATTACGGATTCGCGGGAAATTTTGTATGGTGAGCTTTAATTTTTATTGGATTTTTATCTGATTTTAGTGCAGTTCAATATAAATGCGAAATTTCGTCTGTTTCATATTCAGTTAATATGGAAAAAGTGAAAAGGGAGAACGGATCGTTTGGTTGGAATGAATTGTACCAATTGGGGCGAATAAGAAATATAAAATGAGACATTTTATAGACATGGACATAAATAAAACATCAGAGGAAGCGGAGATTGATCTTTTAAAATTACTATCAAATTGTTTTGCATTAAAATTTACTGCGCTCTTGCTCTCTGAATGTCAAAGAAATAAAAAAAGTGAATAATCGTAAATTTATTGGATTGGGTGATATGTACATATCACTGTAAAAAAAAGGATAAGTCATGAGAGCTTTTAGTAAATTTGACAGTAGATAAAAAAACTTTAATTGCTCTCAGATAAAAAAAAATTGCAGTTCGAATGTACTTTCTTATTTAAAACAACTCTAACAAGTTTTACCATAAAGTTCTTGTAAATTTTTCAAGAAACTGTTTCAATTTTTCCAATAATTTTTATCTACACCATGACATTAATATTTTCCATTGCATCTTTCAGTACAGGCATTTTTTCCAGTAATTATTATACTTTCATTGAACCAATCCGAACCTATTTATCAAGGTTTTTTGCAATCAACCAGGCTCTTTGAACAATTTTTATTCGTAACGCGTGACTTTTCACTCTTCCGCATTAAAAGAATATTTTAGTCGGAAAAGCTCTCCCGCAGGTCGGAAGGGAGCACCGCTTGATTTTTATTGAAAATTTCTATCGATAACAAAGAAACAGTTTTTCCCTCCAGGAGGGGGAACCAGAGGGGAGAAAGGAGACGCAACGGGAATTTAATCTGCACCCTCGGAAAAATTCTTTAAATATTTTGCAAGCGCATGCCGTTGGGTACAAATGGCTCTTTCATAGACGCACGCTTGTCAGAATGCACCAATTGCTGCAACATCGGAAACTATCTCGGCGAATTGCAAAAGTATTCTCGCCGTTCGCTGGATGTTCGAGCTGCCCATTGATTTTATGAAAAATTCGGGCGCCAAATACACTAAATACAACATATATACATATATACATATATATATGTATATATGTGTATATATATGTGTATATAGACTATACATTGACTCGCGCAGAAATTATATGTTCCGAAGTAATTTTGCACGTGCCTGCGATAAGTGACTATATGGGAAAGGCCAAATAACTTGGGAAGGCGCCGAGGCCACTTTATGAACAATCATAAATAAACCAGCTTATGTGACAATCTTTTATACGAGATATTTTCTATGTTTCAATTTATACACGAGAATGGCAATCCGGAGAATTTATTCTTTCTGCAAAGGTTTTGCATTCGTATTTTTCCAGTAGAGAATTAATTGAGCATTCGTTTATTTCGACGTACCTGGGATGTAGTTAAATAAATATACATTGCAATAATGCAAATACCTCTTTAGCGAGAAAAAATACTATTTTGTATATTATAGTACCTTCGTTCGGGCGTAGCGAATAAATTAGAAATCTGCAAAAATTCCCTTTCGCTACAACAGCGATTAATCGAAGTGGCGAGAAACCTCAATATTTTGAACAAGCATGATCCCGAAAAAATTGCCGCAAGTCTTATTTTAAATCCTTCCTTTTTTTTTACTTTACTTCCTTTTTAAAGCTACAGAGAGAAAATCCAGAGAATAGCACCTACGTTGCTTTTCTTCTGCTTTAGGTAGAGCCTTTTTTTACAATTATTTTATAATGTAATTTAAATTATACGAGTATTCTTGTTAAAGTGTATTTACAAATATTTTGTAAGCATATTTTAGTTTTTTTCGAAAATTCATTATTCAATCAATTTCATTACCAATTTTAATGGATAAAAAAAATCGTAAAAGCATCTGCTTTTGCCTTTTTGTTTTTCATTGCCAGGTTTCTAAATTTCTATTACATTGAACCGTTAATTTAAAAGACTTAGTTTATTGAATCGAAAGTATGGCACTACTCGATGGAGTCCCGCTTGTTACGATGTACATTGATAGGAAGGGCAGTAATAGTCAATTAAGGGCCGGCCAATGTTGTGTATAGTGACCCGCTTCGATATCGCGACATGGGTCCTCTCTTTATAATGTTGTAATAAAACCTACCGCCGTAACTGTTATAGTGTTATTGCTGTGACCTGTGACGATCTCGATGTTATATATAAAAAAAAAGTATATAAAATTGAAACAGGAGATTTGAAAAGATGTTAACGTTTAAGAGGCAAGTATCTGAGTGTACAACAATTCAGTATGTTATGTATAATAAAAAAGTTGAAAATTTGATGTCTTTAAACGAGCGCTTTATTTGTTGTTTATTATACCCTTCACTCCATGGAATTTAAGCCGCGATTACACTGATAGAAAAAAAGGGAGAAATTCTTTAAAAAAAGGAGGTTCTTCTAAAAACTTATGGGAAATTCTCATTTTTTACAAATTAGGAGTTTCTCCTTGAAAAGAAAGGCAGAAACTCCTAAACGAAAAACGAGAAACTCCTAAATTATGAAAAAGGAGAATTTACTATAAATTTTTAGGAGAATCTTCTTTTTCAAGGATTTTCTCCTTTTCTTTCTATCAATGTAATTGAATTATAAAAAATATGTCCTTATATTTCCGTTTTTATTTAGTTCATATATACTTTTATTACATTTCAGCTTGTTCAACGATTTGTCGAGAATATATAATTAATATAAATTTACAAAGAGTAAATCCTAAAGAAATAATATTAATTATTTAAATAATATTAAGATGTTTTTTATTTGTTGATTTATTATAATAAAATAAAACTTACCAATTAGTTACTGGATCAAAATCCAATCTGCAAATTAAAAGAAAATAAATTTTAATAAATTTTAATAAATATGTATAAATTGTAAATTTAAACATTTTTTAATGGGAAAAAAGAGTAGTTGCTATTTTTAATTTAATAGTTGTATAATAGTACATAACGTACTTTGTTAAAATTTTTAGTTATATCTCTACTATAAATGAAATGCCACGTAAATTTGTACACACAGTGGCAGTGTGTCAAAGATTCCGGTTTCGAGCCTACCAATCATTTGCGGGTATATTCAAGGCACAAGTTAGTCATGCTTGTCTATGATGCGGCATATTTTTCGATTCCTTTGTTAAGATGAATGTGCAGCTGAGCTTTTTTGTTCAGCGTAACCAAATTTTTTTAATGTATTTAAACGAGTTTTTTCCCATTCAACAAAGATAAAATTGCAGCTTTCAATAAATTTTCTATTTCCGACAGATGTAGTAGGGGCACACTTGCGTCCATACATTCACATGCAATTGTATGTACATAAGCGAGCGTAAACAGATGGATTCATCTACATTCTTTTTCAAATAGTGTTGAAATTTTTTTTTAAATATTATTTTGTCTCGAAATGACTCAAAGCAAATCTTTTAAAGGTGTTTGTTCAAAAAATTTTTTATCGTCTCAAGGTTTAATAAGAAAGTATCGAAGTCCACTGCATATTAATGAAAGGCGTTCAATAAAACTCAATAAAGTTAACTCCATTATAATTCAAAATTGATTAATAATTCCTGATTATTCTTACGGATTTAATAAATTGAAGGCAACTTTTGTGTAACCAAACGAAAATTAATCAAATTCCATTTATTATTAACAGGTTGGTCGTTATTTACGACATAATAAATAATTTGAATTATTTTATGGCATCATCCCCTACTCAGTTCACAAAATATTCAAAAGTGAATCAAAAGCGCCTTCACCCACCTGTAGCCTCCCAATATAGACATTCACCTATAAGATTCAATCACCAGTCAATCACCATAAAACCGAAATTACGCGTAAATATACGCACGTATATTATTATTCGTCAATTCGACACGCTATGGAAGATTGATCCAGTTCCATCTACAACCTACTCAACAATTGATCAAAAGCACTATGGACGCGATAAGACTGTCACAACTGATAGAAGAATCCCCTAAATAACACTGGAAAATATATTTATTATAGAGTTAAACTTATGTATGCCGTGGATAAGCGGACCATCATTTATGATTAATTTGCTAAAACGTAAATGATTTCTTCTTCAAATAAATAGATTATCATCTTCCGGAAAGTAGTCTACATGATAAATTCTAAATTGATTCATTAATTGTCAGTTTCTATGTAATATAAAAAGTAAAAATAATTGAATAAATGAAAAAGTCTCTATAATAAGCAGAAAAATATGAACAATTAATGTATTTGTGATAAAATCCAGAGGATTCTATACTTCTAGTAAACTTATTGAAAATTATATTGAAGCAGACATATTCTTCAGTTGAATAAATTCATTTTAAAATTAAGTAGATAATCTTTAAATAAGGCAACTCTTTAAAATGACTGCTATAAACGGAGAAAAAATTTTAGTAAAAATTACTACAGTATTTTGTAACACAGAGACAGACTAGGCAAATCTAAAATTTTGCTAAAAAGTGTAGTAAAATGTACTACAATAAATTTTTACAATCAATTTTAGAATAAATTATATATAATAAAATGTACTACAATAAATTATAATACTAGACTTACAATAAACTTTACTACAAGTTTAACAAATTTGACTATACTTTTAAGTAAAATTTTTTATTTAACGAGTCTATAGTATAGTAATTTTTACTACAAAATTCTCTTCTAGCAAAATATTCACTGAATTTCAAAGCAGCGATATACTCTTGACCGCAAAACGGTGAACTTTATCTTTAAAAAATTTTTAACAATTCTTTCGTTTAAAACTATATACACGGAGAGAAAGGTTATAGTAAAAATAACTATATTCCGTAGAAACAATGGGACATACTAGACCTACGAAGATGTTTACTAAGAATTCCTATGTACTTAGCAAATTCTACTACATAAATAGCAATTTTTGCTATGTACGTAGAAATTTTTAGTATGTATTATAGTAAAAATCATGATAGGTCGAGTCATTACAGAAATAGCAATTTTTGCTGTGTATATAGGAATTTTTAGTATGTTTTATAGTAAAAATCGTCATAGGTCGAGTCATTATATAAATAGCAATTTTTGCTGTATATATAGGAATTTTTAGTATATTTTATAGTAAAAATCGTCAGAGGTCGAGTATATCCCACTGTTCCTACGGATCATAGTAATTTTTATTATAACATTTCTCTCCGTGTACTGAGATTAAGAATCCATTTTCATGAGTGTACGAAGTCCGGGCCCTCGCGGAAGATCGCGCCACTTCTCTCGCATGTGTGCAAAGTATCTTTCACCGAGCGCATCCACACAAACTCGTTTGCCTCTGTACAGAGCCAACGCGACCCCACCTCCGAACGCGTTCATCGGCCGGAAATTCCGCTATCCCGTCGGGCCGCTCGTCGCACCGGGGCCCGCCGATCGCACAGACGCGACCGGCGCCAAGCTTGCGACATCATCGCACCCGAGAAATAAGTAATGCGCGGTTACGTACATTGACCGCCGCGTTAATTCGTAATTCGGCGCTGACGGTGACACGTGCCCACCGCAGTCGCTCGTGACTCTCCATAATGTATATATATACATATGAATGTATGTAGTGGATTGAATTTTCTGATCGTCGAGTGCTGGGAGAGGTGTCGGAGAAAGTGTGGACATGACGTGGGGCAACGATCTGCACTTCGAGACGGTGCCCGAGAGCAACAGGTAAGCTGCGCTTCCGGCGGCTGCTCAGACTGTGCCGCTGAGTTTTTTCTTCTATTTATGCCGGGGATTGGAAGTGCCGCGGTGTACTCGCAAAATTTTTATCTAATTGATAGAAGAATCCGTACTAAATAGCACTGGAAAATCTACGGCGTAAAAAAACTTTGCGTGAATTTTAAACCAACTGCTGGAAACAAATTTAACGGCGTACGTGAAGTTTACCGAAATTACATTAAATTTACATATTTATATTAATTTTAATGTATAAATTCAAGTAAATTCAGTAAAGTTTAAGTACGTCGATAAAATTTGCTGCCAGTACTTGCATTAAATGTGATGCTTTTTTTATATTTGTACTTATTATAGAGTCGACCTTACTTATGCCGTGGTTAATCGGATCATCCTTTATGATAAATTTGCTAAAACGTAAATGATTTTTTCTTCAAATAAGTAGATTATCGTGTTCCAACAATAGACAGCATGATGAAATTCTAAATTGTTTCATCAACAACTAGTTTTCATTCACTATCATAAAAAGTAATAAAAAGTAAAAAGAATTGAATAAATGAAAAAGATTTTAATAATCAAAAAATTTTTAACAATTAACATGTTATGATAAAATTCAGAAGATTCTATATACTTCTAGTAAACTTGTTGAGAATTATACTGACGCAAACGTATTCTACAATTTAATAAATTCATTTTAAAATTTAGTAGATAATTTTTAAGTGGATTTCTCTACTAAGACTAAGAATCCATTTTTAGTGTGTACGCAGTTCTTTGCACACTGAAAAAAAAACGAATGGATCTCGTGCTTAATTTTGTTTTTTTTTTATTTATATAATTTTCTAATGTAGACCTCGGAAGAAGATATATACACTTGGATATTAAGAGTTACTGGTTTTGTATGCTATTTTTATTTTTAGTAGAATGGGAGTGCTATTAATTGTTAGTGGAACAATACACTACTTTATGGTTTGTTAATGTACACGTATAAAGTAAATTTCAAAGGAATTAAGGTAATAATAAGACTTGACGATTACTCCGTTGATCTGCTTATAACCAATTGTAAGTTTCTTTGATTATTTAAATTAAAATGTCTGTTTAAGTGCTTTACGAGATCCATTAAAGGTTTAAGAGAGAATAGACTTGCCAAGGACACCCGAAATGCTTCTATTTGTGAAGGTGATTCTATATAGGGAGAAAAAAACCTACCTTTTAATGATCATTGATTCGTTAAATAAAATAAACATGTGATCTCGCATGTGACCTTGGTATAATGAGTAATATTCAAATACCGTAATTAATTTTGAATTAAGATTCATTAAAAAAAAACACATGTCATTATTCTGTGAAAATAATTATTTCGGAGTTTGTTTTTAAATACTGCAGAAAGAAATCATTTTATTATTTTACCTTTAAATTGTTTCTTAATATTTTTAATAAACGTTTACGTGCATTAATTAAAATTCTATGGTTTACAGTACAATAATTTTTTTAACTAATTCTGCGTAAGACTCTCTAAAGAAATTCTAAAAGAATTTTTGGTCACTTTTTCTTCACGTATAAATCATTCTTTATGTACTGCAGTAATTCATTGCACCTGAACTTTTTCAACGGTAACTCGATATGAAATTGATTACACCGAGGGGCCGTTACCTGCCAAGTTTTTCACTAATTCAACTTTAGAGAGTAACTACGTGGAACGTAACTACGTGGAACGTAACTACGTTGCATTGACTACGTTGTACGTAATTAGGTCGCAGTAGATTTTCCAGTGTTATTTAATGGATTCTTCTACCAGTTAGTTCTACTAATTTTTTGTGAGTATATCAAGTTTTTTTTTCTCCACAATAGTTTCTTCGAAATGTTCACACTATGTACAATCTTCAATTTTTGCCTATGTAATAGCCTATGTAATTACTGTTTGTTCTCGGCCTAAGAAACCTTCCATTGACCTGGCTACTTTCTACCATTGCATCTGAATATTTTTTTTCTATTTCTATCCGTTTGATAATTGGCGAACTCACCACTACGAAAATTCATTTTTACAAGATCTTTTGAATTTATTAATTAATAGTGCGTACACTGAAAGTGTTCAGTTCATCAATTTAACAATTTTAAAAGTAGTTTGAAGAAAAAAATAGGAAATTTTATTTAAGATTAAATAAGAGTCTACTATGACCGTAAAACTTAACACGTTATTCCATAAATACTTAAACGAAACTATATAGAAGTCTATTATTATCTATTAAAAGGCACAAGCCAACAATACTTTTTCCACTTCCTTTTAGTACGCATTTAGCATATTTAGCATGATTAAACCGTGCAGATCGATCGTTGCGAAATAAAGTATTATATTTCATTTCATCGAGACTCAGAATGTCTTATACGACTCCCGATGGATTTGCAGAAGATAATCCTAAATGAAGCTGCCCCGTGCACCCTTATAATCTGTCTTATCACGGCGTATGAAACGCGAGCGCGAAAAAGACGAAAGTATCCGTATATATATACATTCTGGCCGTGTATAAGACGCACGTTCGGCAAGGACGAGGCGAGGACTTTTGCGCGAAGCTTCTAATTATCCGTCGTAATTGGGAGTCGCGCTCGGCTCGGGCGAGCTTGCAAGCTCGCCGCGCAGTTTTAAAAATTGCCCCGACCCCGCTCGTGTCCCTCCTTTTGTCTCTTTCCTCATAATGCATCATTGAAGTGTCTATCTACGGCTTTCGCGAGTGTAAGCACCGTCTATTTTTGCCCGATCGAGCCGCGCGAGTGCGCGAACACGTGAACGCAAGACGAGCGGTGTATAAACCAGTGGGGAAAAGGAGATACCGCTTTAGCATGCCGTTGATCACGAAAGCATTAATGATTCTTTGGAGCACTCTGAAATTGTATTTGGACGTCGTATGCACCTTTTTGAAAACGAGACTCATTTCGCCTCTCGGAGTTGCTCTGCTGCTGTATCTTTATGTGAAACGTAAGATGAGAAAAGGAAGAGGAGTGTGACGAGGTTTAATTATTTATTTGTTATTCGATGTTGCAAAAGAATGTAGCGAGGTTCAAATAAAAACGTTGCGTTGAAAAATTTTCTTTTCAAAAATGCTGGATGTAATAATGATGAAAAAAAAATGAATCTTTTAGCTCTTGTGCTGGTGGATAATCTATCATTCTATGTGCGTTATATTATTTTTCTGAACGATTTAAAAATTGACAGTATGATATTATTTTTTTTTACATTAGTCAAACTTTTCCCATCAAGGTATTGTTATACGAACTTGGAAGTTTGTGAAATGATAAATCGTTATCTAACGGAGAGCAAGTAACTCTTGGTTTTTCGATAATATTTTATGCTCTTTATTATAAGCAAATTAATTGTTTTTTTTTGTCTGCTACATTATGGCGCGATATTTGAATTTTTAATTTCAAGACTTTCAGATCGCCTTAATCTTTTCAGGGGCGCAATTAAACCGGGAATTGTACCAAACTATTCTAATCATATGCTAGTATTTTTTGGATTATTTATTAGAAATTTGAAGTAAAAATTGAAAAATTAGAGATGATTGTTGCATTTCACGGAGCTGAAGTAAAAAAATTGAAAATATTTAAATGAAAAAATGTTACTGTACTTTGCACAAAAAAATTCTCTTAACATTTTGTTGCAAATTACATAGTTTTGGAGAAAAATGTTGAAGTTTTCATAAGATGCAATTCACTATAAATTTTATTAGATAAATAATAACAATGGATTTAACACATTTTTTATTGACCATAGCTTTGGGTATCAATTGTAGAATCTGGAAACGCGTTTAAAGAGTTTCTATAGCTATTAGGGGCTTTGGGACAAATTTAATGTAACAAAACAGAAATTTTCGCCATTCTTTATTTAAAATAACAATTGCAAAATGTATAATCATTGAAGAATTAACGTAGTAATGGTTAGATATATATTACTAATGAGTATAGGAGAAGTTATTTCACATTTATAGCAATTAATCAACCTAAGTATATAAAGAAAAAAAAATCAAAGAAATCGCCACCCCTAAAAGGGTAATAGTTTAATCGTAATAACTACCCTATTGACCGGGTCTTATAAAATTTATCAAATCAGAATTTTATCAAATCTACACATTTTTATAGTATTTTATAAAAACTGTTTCCACGGTGCGTATAAAAACTTTTTTAAAAAATCTGCACGTAAACCAGCCTACAAGAGAAATCTAAATAATCGACGCACGATACAAGCGCGCACCGTCCTCACTCGTCGTATTCTTTCCACCTTTCCATTCCCCGACGCGTTACCGACTCGCCAAGGGAACTCCGAACCGAGAAAAGCTTGGATCGCCTGTGCACTAGCGTCGCCTCCAGTGGCCTTCGCCTGAGCTTGCGCACCCTCGGATCGATCAGCTGGTGCGTACGGGGCCGCAGCGTGCAGGTTTCCCTCTGCGAAAAGTACCTACACACCCGCCTGTGACAAAACGCTCGAAGATCAGGAGAAGAGATAAAAAAAAAAAAATCAGGGTGATGCCTCGCACGTGTCCACGCCGACCCTGGCTGGCCGCCTCTCTGCTTCTGTTGGCCTCGCGGGTGTCGCGCGAATGAACTGAGTGCACCTCGTCGCTTGTCACGAGCCCGGCGCGGACACGCGCAGGAGGAGGATGATCCTGCCGTCGTCGGGGGGCCTGGACTTCGACGGCGGCTCGGCCCCCGAGAGCAGCTACTTCGCCCTGCAGACCTCAAACCTGAGCTCCCCAAGCTCCGACGAGGTCATCGGCCCGCGCTTCTTCGGCGAGCCCTCCCTCGAGCACGACCGCGGCAACTTCTGCCCGGGGATTTTTTATTACTACTGGCATAAGTGAGTCCGCGGAGCCATCGCCGATGTTTAGGAAGTACTGGCTTCTTTAGTAGATCCGCTTCTCTTTGAATTTAATATGGGCAAATAGAATTTAAAGGCAATGGTATAATATGTACACCGAGAGAAATTTTATAGTAAAAATTACTATGTTCCGTAGGAACAGTGGGATATACTCGACCTATGACGATTTTTACTATAAAACATATTAAAAATTCCTATGTACATAGCAAAAATTGCTATTTATATAGTAGAAATTGCTATGTACATAAGAAGTTTTAGTATTTTTTATAGTAAAAACCGTCATAGGTCGAGTATATCTTACTGTTCCTACGGAACATAGTAATTTTTACTATAACATTTCTCTCCGTGTATATAGTTTTAAACAAAAGAATTGTTAACATTTTTTTAAAGATAAAGTTCACCGTTTTGAGGTCAAGAGTATGTCGCTACTTTAAAATTCGGTGAATATTTTGAAAGAAGAGAAATTTGTAGTAAAAATTACTATACTGTTTAGTAAAGCTGGGATAGACTCGACAAATTAAAAATTTTGCTAAAAAGAATAGTCAAATTTGCTAGATTTGTAGTAAAATCTATTGTAAGTCTAGTATTATAATTTATTCTAGTACGTTTTATTATTTATAATTTATTCTAAAATTTATTGTAAAAATTTATTGTAGTACATTTTACTATACTTTTTAGCAAAAGTTTTGCTTTGTTAAGTCTTTATCTGTGTTACAAAATACTATAGTAATTTTTAAATAAATTACTATAAACTAAAATAAATTTAAATAAACTAAAATTTTCTCTTCGTTTAAAACATTCAATTTAGAAAGTTGCCTTTATTTTTTAGTATTTGAGGGATACTTGCGTGAAGGGTGGTTTTTGAAAAAATTTCTACGCGGATTTTAATGACTTCAATGAAGCTATTTTTGCATCTTGAAAGGATTCTTGAAAAGTGAAAGATATATTTATAAGTACATTCACTGTGTTGAATGTATTTATAAATATAAACACTGAAAAGTTGCAGGGAAATTGAAATTATTTAAAGAGGTTCAGAAGAATTCATTTACATCGGGTATTTGCAATTCAGTCGCAATATATTTTAACATTCTTATGAGGCAGAGAAAAAATTAAATAATCGAGAATAATGATTAGGTGCAAATTGGATGCGGTGTCGTAAATATCCAATAAAAAATTTAATTAGAAATTAAAATTATCTTAAAAAAAACCGCAGCTTCTCTTATAATGTCGTTTCATTACGAAAAATATTTCACAATTCATACTCTAAATTTTCAAATTATTCTTAGAGTCCCGCTAAAAGCAGCATTATCTTATGTAGATAATCTTGCAGTTTCGCGAAAGGAATATCTCATTCTTATCACTACTTCGTGACTTTCAGAAATACGTAGTTGCTTTACCTTTTCATTTGCCTGTAATTATCATTCGGCACTTATTTTAATTTTATTATTTAATCAATTCTCTAATAAATTATTTTCCAATTTAAAAAAAATTGTTCTTATAAACTACACCAGCCTGTTGTCAAATAAATGGTTCAGAATCGAAAATTGTCCACATCCACTTTCCTCGAAAATCTTTCATTATTCAACGAAACCACTTGCGTACATTTAAATTTCATTAGACAATAGAGAATCACTTCTATTTGCAAGTAGAATTTAACTTCCAATTCCTTTTATTCGAATTTTTCAGTACTTTCACTCAGCATAACCTTATTTGTTGTCTCATTGTCGAACGACGGTTAATAATAATTTATTATTTATTGTAAATCGGTAAAAATTAATCTCTTTCATTGGAAATCTATTTTACTCACGTTTTACACTTTTAATGGTGCTTTAAACGAACACACTGTGATGGTAATTTACCAGAAGAGATTGGAAACATTCATTCTATTCGATATCTTGAGAGTGACTGGAAAATATGGACGACTTATGCGTCAGATTGGAGATTGTATTGCCTCTAACCGGTTGTGTAAAAAAATAAGTGTAAAAAAACTGAATTTTGATTAAGGAAAAACAGCATATTGTTTATAACAAGAAAATTTGAAATTGGTAGAAAGAAAGTACGTATATTATATATATATTACGAATTATGCATTAAATGCATATGCATATCGAAAGACAATGTACAAATTAGATTTTAATATAGAAAACAGAATGAATAAACAACCCGTGAATAATAAACGACCAACTTCATATCAACAAAAAAGGCAACCACAAACTATTTCAAATCACTCAAACATTTCGGACATAAAATTTCAGCTACCCAAACATTTGATCATTAAAAATTAATTAACAGTTTAAAACAACAATTTTCTTTCGATTAGTTAAAATTTTATTCGTGCATTCCAACGAGTCTCTACATAATCTCCAACAATATTAATCGTTTAATCGGCAGAAAGTAATTCGCAATTCTCACTTATTATCTGACCTCGCCGAGCGAAAAATTTGCTTTCTGTCAAATTCAAGTCGCTTCTCATTGAATTATCGCATCGAATTATATTCAAAATTATAAACTGCTTCAACGTGGTGCGGCTGAGGTGAAGTTTCGAGAAGGCTATAAAATCTCAAGGAAAATCGTAAAGAAAATTTTCCGTCAATTTTTTTGCAGACCATGCCTGACGAGGAAGCGCATTGTGATCGGTGGCATAATACTGGCCGGCATATTATTGAAGATAATACTGATCATTACTTTGTCCATTCGCGGGCAAAGCAACAAGGAAATCGACCTCGTACCGCCGGATCCGGAAGTACAACCTCCTCCGTCCTGGAGCAAACAAAGGACCTTCCGCCGAGGCGCCGTCTGCGCCGACGGTGCCCCATGCGCCTCGATCGGCAAGTAAGTATCTTTTTTTATTGTTTTATTTCGAGAAAAAAAAATTATCTTTTTTAAAGCGATTTACTTTCATTAACAAAAAAAAATTAATTTAAGTGTTAATTAATTAATATTTTTTATCGTTTGCTTTACACAGTCTAGGATGCGTTTTCAATTTATTTGTTCATTTATTTATTTATGTATGCATGTATGTATTTATTTATTTGTTTATTCATTTAATGAAATAATTTTCTTTCAGATCTATACTTGATCGAAATGGATCAGCCGTCGACGCGGCTATTGCTGCCTTGGTATGCAATGGGATGGTCACCATGCAGAGTATGGGCTTGGGTGGAGGATTCTTAATGGTAGTTTACGAAAAAGCGAAAAATCGATCGGTGGTATTGAATGCTAGAGATTCTGCACCAGGCGCCGCGCAGGCTCATATGTTCGATAATAAACCTAAGTTGTCTTCCAAAATCGGTAACTGAAATTTTTTGTTTTTTTTTTTTAAAGAAATTTATTTTTGCTCCCAAAATATATTCTAACGTTATTTTATTTGCAAACAAAGGTGGCCTAGCGATATCTGTACCCGGCGAACTGGCTGGTTACTGGGCAGCGCATCAGAGATTCGGGAAATTGCCGTGGGCGGAAATTTTCAAACCGAATATCGAACTTTGCGAAAAAGGATACAATTTGTCCAAAGTTCAGTTTGACGATCTCATGTATAATGCCACGAACATCCATAATGATCCAACGCTCAGGTATACTATTTATTTCCTTATCCAGAAACTTTTTACAGCATAATTTATTTTCGAGTTTAATTAATTTTAAGTTTAATTATTTTTAATTTTAATTATTGCCAAGTTTAATTATTTTTAATCTTAATTATTGGCAAGTTTAATAATTTTAACATAGAAGTAAAGTGATTTAAAAAAATATATTTTCAGAAAACTGTTTGTGGATCCTAACACTGGGGAGTTTTACAAGCCTGGAACGATTATAAAACCAAAAATGCTGTGCGAAACTTTGAAGATAATAGCAGATAAGGGTGCATCGGAGTTTTATAACGGTACTTTAGGTCGCACTCTGGTAGAGGATATTCAAAAACGTGGCAGCATAATTACGATGAATGATCTCATTAATTACAAGTAAGTTCGAATAAATTTTCAACGACTTGTTCAAAATAAATTGAATGGAATTGTCAATGAAAATTACAGGGTCAAATGGGAAGAACCAATAACGATTGAACTTAATGACGGTACGAAAGTTCATACCCCAGGGGTTCCTGGCAGTGGAAGTCTGCTGTCCTTCATGCTGAACGTTTTTGACGAATTTCGCTTCGAGCCAAAGGATATCGCAGATACGAACTCAACGATTAGAACATATCATAGGATGATAGAAACTTACAAATACGCTTACGCTCTTAGAACGAAATTGGGCGATGTCAAAGATCTTCCGGTAGGATATACATTCCATTAGATATTAAAAGTATCAACATTTAGTTTAAATCGCAACGAAAAATGTAAATAAAAAATTAATGTAAATCCCATCTCGTGTACTTGCAGGTTCTGAAAAATTTGTCGTCCAGGGATTTCGCTCACACGATTAGGATGCTCATTCGCGATAACGAAACGTCTGACGATCCTACTTATTATGGAGCGGAAGGTCCAGGAGCCGAGGATCACGGTACAGCACATATTTCGGTTATCGGGGGAAACGGCGATGCAGTATCGATCACCAGTTCCGTAAATATATAGTAGGTTTTTCAAAAGTAGCGAAATAAACCATGCAAAACACGAAAAGCAATTATTGATTACAACAAAAAATGCAAAAAAAAATTTAACGGTTTATTATTGCAGCTTTGGGAGTGGAGTTGTCAGCGAAAGAACCGGTATTTTGATGAACAGTGGAATGGACGATTTTGGTTTGCCCGGTATATTCAGTCACTTCGGTATTCCGCCAAATAAAAATAATTACATTGAGCCTGGGAAGAGGCCGCTATCCTCCATGAGTCCAACTATTTGCACCGATAAAAACGGAGATGTGAAGTTGATCATCGGAGCTGCTGGTGGTACCAGAATAACCTCAGCTATAGCTTTTGTAAGTTTATTCTATTAATATGAATTTGTATCATCAACGCTGAATGAAATATCATTTTCAACTGAAGGAAACCGTAGTACAAAATTAATATTTTTCCGTATTTTTAAAGGATTTCTCTTTATTTTGTAAAATTGTTTTTATTTGTCGATGATAAGATGACAGTAGAACGAAAAATCATTTAAAAATGTTAATTAAAATTTTTAATTTTATTAAGAAATAAAAAAAACAAGTCTACGTCTTATCAGAAGAGTGTCATATTAGTTTCCAGTAACGAATAATAAGACACTTCTTTAATTTATTTTTATGGAATTTTATTTAGAAAATAAAGTATATTTTTTATTATTTTAAGTTCAGATAGAAATATGACATTGAAATAATCTTGCTATTAGAAAATTTTCATCCAAGCAAATAGCTCGCAAATTTATCACTTTCCTCTTTACAATGCGAAAAAAGTTATTTTCTGTCTCTGTAAAAAATTACTTTTCGCCTGGGAACGTGACCAAAGACTGAACTCTCAGATTATATATACTAAAAATGATGATGTACACTATCCAGTAAGATTGGTGATAAATATCAATAAATTTCGCTATTCCCTGGCAGACAGTAACATTTCCAGTATACTTTTTTTACACTCCGTGCGCAAAAATACGACTTTCCGCACGCTTCCTCAAATTTTCTTGCATAAAATCGTATATTGTGCACGTTTTATCGGCTAAAACAGTTCAATACTTGCTATCTAAATATGAAAATATGAAATTCACTTGGAAGATGTGAATAGTGACATATTTTATGTAAAAAATCGTTCACAGATTTATGCTTTTCACTTTATTAAATGTCACTATTCACATTTCTCACACGGAGAAAAATGTTATAGTAAAAATTATTATATTCCGTAGGAACAATTGGAAATACTCGACCTATCACGATTTTTACTATAAAACAAACTAAAAATACCTACACTGAGAGAAAAATTTGTTAATTTTAAGCGAACATTTATTTCATTAGTACGTATTACATATTTTATTGAGTCAATTAAACAATTATTTTTTTGAAACTCATAAATTTATTCAGAAACAAATAAATTCACTTAGTTCTAATGAAATCATTACTTGATTCAAAGAAATATTTAATGAGTACTATTGAAGTAAATCTTTTCCCTAAAATTAACAATTTTTTTTTCAGTGTATGTACATAGCAAAAATTGCTATTCAAATAGTAGAAATTGCTAAGTTCATAGGAATTTTTAGTATGTTTTATAGATATAAAAATCGTCACAGGTCGAGTATATCCCACTGTTCCTACAGAACATAGTAATTTTTACTATAACATTTCTCTCCGTGCAAGTGAATTTCATTTTTTCAGACGTACACAGTGCTGATGTATCGAAGTGTCCTAATTTTCTTAGCGTCGATATAGAACAAGTCGCAGGGCTCAAAAACGTTTATTGAATCCGCAGGTAATGGCAAGGTACCTCTGGCTGGGCGACACGATAAAGCAGGCGGTGGACGCGCCGCGCATACACCACCAGGTGTACCCGATGCAAGTGATGTACGAGTTCGGAGTGCCAAAGCCGGTCGTCGATGGGCTCCGAGCCCTGGGCCACAAGACCAACCGATACCGCGACCGCGGAAGTGTAGTCTGCATGCTCGCCCGCACCAACAGCACCATCTACGCCAACGCGGACCACCGCAAGGGCGGCGACGTTTATGGGATCGATTGAGGATCTACGCTTCCTCAAAAGCTGTTTTCTTCTTTTTTTAGAGCGACTCCCCCGCGCTGTTTTTAAATTTAAAACGGAAAGTATTTACTTAGTCCACTGAGAACGACGAAATCGTGTAAGTTTCACTTTTTTTTTTGTACGAGTGTGCGAACGAGAAGAGAGAAGAAGTGCAGCAGGAATGCATCGTTACGTATAATAATAATAAGAATAAAAAATCTGTGCAATTTGCGAACGTGTTTTTTTTTAATTAAAATGCGGTTTGTTAAAAAAAAAAAGAACAAATTTTACAATGTCAGTAGTGGCACGCGCTACTTTCACGGGATAAATTTATTAAGATTTTATGCCTATGCGTTTTTACCTTCTCCAAGAGACTTTCTCTGGCGATCTGCAGTTTGCTGAATAATTATCGTTTTCATTGGGAAGGAGATTACATGTTTATCGAGCGATTAAAGAGATCAACAGATTTATTAGTAATTTATTGATCAGCTTTAAAGTGACATTTTTTTTATTTTTACGTTGTTATCAAGTGCTTCGGAAATTTTAGATCTTTTGTGATTTTCTAATCTTGCGTGAGTATATTTATTAACTTCTTCCATTTTATCGAATTTTCACTTATGCCAATTCGCGTTTTCTAAGCTCCAGTAACTTTCGCTGAGTAAGTGAAAAAAAAAGTGCATAAATGGCAAAATTCGTATATCGTTTTTATAAACGTCTGTGTTTCATCATTGCGTTGGTTCTCGAGGTAAATATAAAAGTTCGAGAAAGTCTCAATAACGCGCATTTGCCATTAGAAGTCACTGGAAATAATTGATAAATGTGTTAATTATTCTAAGCAACGAGAAACCCGCATATCGTGAATGGCTCGATGAAAATATAATTTTTAAGTATCACATATTTTCATTAATAATCTTAGATTTAATAATACCAAACAATGAGAAGTTTACATCCAATATTTTAGTATTGAGAGATTAATCCGTCATATCGATGCTTTTGATAGGCAAGCATACCACTCCCATTGATAATTATTGTTAATTAATTTTAATGTTAACTGCTATAAATAAGCAATACTAGTTAAGATAAGTTAATTTGTTTATAAATATTTTTTTTAAATCACTGTTCGTTTCTTCGATGCTGTTATACCAATTACGTCCATTTTATCAAGATTAATTTTTTTTTAAATATATTTATTGTATTCTTTAAAAATCGTTATTAAAAAATCACGATTACATAACTAAAGGAGAGTGACAGCCAACTGCTTTATCACTTTTTTTTCCTACACTCATTCTTCATCCTTAAATCCTTTTTTTGTACCATCGATATGTATCTCAATCTAACGGTATTCTATAACTGTTGAGCGTCAGATAATTTATTTATTTATTTGTTTATTAAACGGCCTTAATTCTAAAAATGAACCTTTAATTAATCAAATGAATGTAAATTTAGATGAGTAAAAAATTACTAAATAATAATTTAAACATAACGTCTTTGTATTTATAGATCTTTTTTTCTATATCAAGGAATTTCTATTGTTTATTACCTACTGTTTTGTTATTTAAAAATTTTTTGAACACTGAAATTCAATCGATTGCCTTAAAAATAAAGTTCGCAACAGAAAAGTATTTTCTAACTGCGCAAAAACATTTTTTAAGAGACATCGTGATAAGAACTACATAATCTTCAGACAAAAGCAATGAAAATACGCAGTTACAAAAATTTTAAGACTCGAGTTTTGAGATATTCCTTCTTCACTGGCTTGTACTGACTGGTCATGTTTTGAACACTGAGCAGTATTCATAAATAAAATTGCAACTCTTTTATCTTATATTTTTAATTGAAAATGAATCAAAAGAAATTTTAATTGTTATAATAATGCAATTATCTTTCGAGTATTTAATGCACTATATACAAATTTAAAATGCATCAGGAATTAATTCGTATTTCGCTGGAGTAAACATGTATTTATTCATGAAATGTTATTACTCGCCTCTAATTAATCGCGATTCAAATTAAATTTTAAATTTGTAAATTGAGTGATAAGTGCATGTAAACAGTAGGTATTAAATATATAAGCATAGTGTTTTTCAGGCTTATCTCCTTTTTTCTTTGATGCATTCGATAAAATAAATTATTATTTATAATAAGTTGTTTACGTTCAAAGTGAGTCTACAATGAAAATCCGAAATTTAATCATCAGGTAGATTTTAAATGTTTGCGTGATTTTCAGTAAAATGAGGACACATCAACGTTCCTCTTTTAATAAGATATCTTATATCAAAAGTTGCACATTATTACTTCTGTTTGTACTGTATCTTTGATAAAAGTTGCACATTTTATCAAAAGTTGCACATTATTATAGAAAAAACTATTATTTAAAAAGAATTATTACTTAGAAAGCTTAACCAGCAATGTTGGTTCTTCGGCAAATAAGCACTTGGAATAAACATCGGAATCATATTCCAAAAACCGTGCACTTCATACTTTTCTCTCGGCGATCGAATTAATTGCAAAGCATTGCGCAATTTAATCGCTCAAATACTATTCCTTTTCAAAATTTTTAAAGCACGTTTGAATTATACGCGATCACGGCGGAATAAAATGCTTATCGTCTCCGCCGGAATTAAAGTAAAATAGCAAATTTTATCTAAAAAAAAAAAAAAAAAAAAAATAAACATTGTTCTGAATTTACGTAAATTGCATTAGTATCAGACCTTTAATACGATAGAAATGCAATAGTATAAAAATAAATTAGAAACGGAGAGTGTAGCAATCATAGATAGGAATATTATACGATCGGATAAACTGAAAACACGAGACCATCTCACGCGATACTTTTTACACTTGTCGAAATAAATTTTATTTATTTGCGATGGGAGATGATTAATACCAAGCGGTAATAACCTAAACGATAATTCGTCAAGACGGTGAGTCACCGCGAGAAAAAACGTGCCTCCGCGGCAAAATATTTTTATACACTGCGCGTTACGTGTGCGATTGGCTTTATGATGAAATAAGTGCCGCATATTTTTTTTTTATTAGAAAAGAAGTGCTTTTGCGATTACTGCATTAGTGATAACTATACTGCGCGTGAAAGTAACTCGCTATCGTAAATTGAAAAGAATTTTTTTCGATAATGACTGTTGGTTATTGTTAAGTTAACTACTTATTTTTCTACAAAAGTATACATTGTTTACTTACTAAATATTGTAAACGTTTGCGACTAAACCGTAGGCGTACAAACATGCGCATAATTATAGAATTATTATTAGAATTACTGATTGATTTTATAGAAATAAAAGCTTCAATTTTTCTTTTACTTGTTTGAATCACTTTAGAATTTCTACTCATTTTAACAAGCCAATTTGAATTCTCGAATGCACTAGAAAGTTCGAGGTGTGAATTATTTATTATTATGCACGGTATAAAATATCATTTTACGTTGCGTACCTTTTATTTTTTTAATTGAGGAAAACGTTAATTAATTGTATTTATATGAATATACTTTTTTTTTTCAATTTATTTGAAATCTGAACCGAGGTTAACGAGTTGACGTTAGAATGAGTGTTTCGCACTTGACATGATCGAGGTAATTCCATATATAATTGCACTTGGCTTTTCTATCGTATATAGCTGCAGGGTGCAGGTCTATATTTCCATTTTTTCCGGATTTTTAGAGGCAATTCGGATGCTCCGATTTACCTGCGATGTCATTAAAAAATTTATTTGAACAGCGCAATTGGTTTTGGGTTATTTGCTTATTTCAACATCGCGCTGCC
This sequence comes from Sycophila sp. Sp_5, assembly GCA_018906775.1. Taxonomy (NCBI): domain Eukaryota; kingdom Metazoa; phylum Arthropoda; class Insecta; order Hymenoptera; family Eurytomidae; genus Sycophila; species Sycophila sp. Sp_5. Next base: position 880,917 of record JACCID010000074.1, read on the forward strand.
GGTTTTTTTCCGCAGTAATCCTCTCCACGTGTTCCAGACTCCTATACACTTTTTTATTGCCTGGGCCATTTTTAGTCACCTGGAACGCACCTGTTTGAATTTCCTGTTACCACTTTTTTGCCTTACTTCAGTCCTGCCCAAGCTTGTTATTATTTTTTTTTAAATTGTAAAATTTTGCATTTTTTTCTACCTAAAGTACTTTCTTTAAAAAATGATGGCAATTGTTAAATTTGTACACTGAATTTAATTCGAACAATTTAGTAATTTCAAGTACACATTCACTTCGATAGTACTCGTTAAACATTTCTTTGAATGAAGTACTTATTCTAAGATTATTCTTTTTATTTTTTAGAAACTATGTACCAATTTTATTTAGAAAGAAACAAATTAATTTAGTTTTAAAGAAATATTTTTAGCTGCATCAAAGAAATGTTCAACGTGTACTATCAAAGCAAATGTTTACTAAAAATTACCATTATTTTTTTTCCAGTGTAATGACTTAAGTAAACGATGAAATTTTAAATCAGTCGTTAGATCATCAATGTTTTTTCTGCGCAAACTTTAAAAATAGCGCCTCTAATCTTTCTATAAAACGTCTTGCAGATAACGTGTAAGTGTAAGTTTGATACGCCTCGAATCATAATCTGGAAACATCAAAACAAAATAAGCGGCCAATAGAAAGTCACGTAATCCCATTTGGCAGCGTCTGATACGAACCAGAGTGTATAATATGATTATTATTACATACACACCCAAGTAAGGGGTTGCAGGCGAGTTGCTCCGTAAATAAAAAATAGGCGACTTTACCATGCAGGTGCAACGAACTTGTGCAACCCCAATTCAAGTTTAAAATTTTTTCAAATATACCGGCACCTTTTACTCTGCTATTCGGCTATAAAATGCATACATCGAAAAGTTAAAGAAGACGATGGGAACAAAGTCGTTTGAGAAAATTTTCTCGTAAAAATGAAATTGTAAAAAATTTAATCGTGGCGCGATTTGCAAATCGCCGGCCATTAATTGTAAAGGAAAATCCTTTGCAATTTTTATCTATACAATGGCTCTTTAGTGAAGCTTTGTAATTTTTGCAAGAAAAGGTCTACGAATTTTATCGCAAAAATTACGAAGCTTTGTTAATAAAAATTATAAAGCCTCTTACATTAAAATTACAGTCCTCATTACAGTGTTAATTGCGGAATTTATTATTATGTAATACAAATTAATATTTAAATTTCAATCTTCGCGTACTAGAAACTTACATTGAATGCTAAAGATTCATTTTTTACTTCACATTGAAATATCCGTTATTTTTAAAAATAATTTGCTGAATTTTATTGGACGTTACCATACTTTTTTGTAACATTAAGTCGATCGATGAGGGTGCAGACGGAAGTACAATATATACTTTTTCCCGAAGTCACGTATACTACACATAGCATTTGAGTTAAGGCCATCGAAAATGTATTTCTTTTTTTTTTGTTTCGAAGCAAATGCGACGCGGAAGAAACAATGTTGTCGAAAGCACCTCGTTATCTTTTTTTTTTGCGCCTCGGACTTGAATATTTAAACGAGTGTCGCTCAAATGTATTGACTTAGCGTCGGAGCGGAATATCTTTAGCGACGGGAAAGCCGCGAGGAGGCGAACGTGATCTCAAACTCGTCTAACGCAATCGCGAGTCTCTGACCTGTTCGTCCCTCTTTCGTGGCCACTTTGTTGCTGCCCTGATGAAATTCAAATTTTGTTTACGAAATAAAAAAAGTTACATAAGAAATATTCGCTATCGATAATTCTTTTTGTAAAAAAAAAAGAAGTGTGGGAACATTTTTTACACTTTTTATGTTTTCTTATTTAATGCTGAATAACTTGCTCTTATAGCCGGTAAAAAAAATTGCGCTTTGTGCTTTTCGATGTGAGATTAGGAGAAATATTTGTTTAATGTACACACACTTTTATTTTTTAACAAAGAATGGGCTTTAATTTAAAATGTATCTTTTTTTTGTATATTTATGCATTGTACGTATAAAAGTGCATTGAATTTTTTACTCATTTTTTTAGCAATAGTCTTACGAAATTATTGAAATAAAAAGGAATGTTTACGTAGTTTATTACTTCATTAGTGTATATTACTTTTTGTTATTAGTTTTTTAATATAAGTGAAAATTAAGTGTTTAAAATTGAAAGAGAAACGTTATAGTAAAAATTACTATATTCTGTACCAACAGTGGGACATACTCGACCTATTTAAATTTTTACTATAAAACATAGTAAAAATTACTATGTAAATAGTAAAAATTATTATAAAAAATAGTTAAAATTGCTATCTACATCGCAATATTCACTACATTTTATAGTAAAAATCGTCCTAAGTCGACTAAATTCTACTGCACTTACGGAACACATAATTTTTACCATATAACATTGCACCCAATGTAGAAATCTATACATCCACAATTTGTTTTTCTCGAAATATTGACATAGTGCAGGCTATTGCATGATGAAACTTTTTAAAAAGTGAGTGAAAGAACACGACAAACCTTTGACAAAAAAAAATGTTTACAAAATATGCTAAAATTAATAATGAAAGCAAAATACACCACACAACGTCGCAGTTAAATATTTTTATCCGCGAGTGTTACAAAAAAAAATCTTCATTTGCAACGAAGCTTCGCTGTTGCGTAAAACAATCTTTCCAGCTTTACTGCCGATGGCAGCCAATGATTTAAAAAATACTGCAAATAGCTGTATTGACAGTGAATTAAACACGAGCTTAGCGCGAGTCAGTAAAATCGTGCACAACTTAGCTAACTATACGGAAGGCTAAAAATAAGCATCCCCGCTGGCGCAGGTAAAGTAAAGTGAGTGCAAGTGCGACTCCCATTGCAAACGAGTGTCTTTCCCAAGTCATTCGCTTTGCGGAAGGAAAAAAAAGACCGCATTTAAGTATTGTTAAAGCAAACGCTGCGCTCCGCGGCTGCATATATGCATGCGTATGTGCATAATTCGAGCGAGCCGGCGGTTTGTCAACAAAGATAGCACACGGCGAGAAGCGCCGTTGCACATGCACGCCGCTTGTCCACACCTTTGCAAATTTCGCTTCGCGACAGACCGATCTGCGCGGCCGCATGAAACCATCATGGGTTCGCCCATGGGTGCGGGGCTTCGGGTAAACGGGGAAAGCCGAGTTTCCTCATGCTCCGCTTTTACGCGTTCGTAAGTTTATTAGCAGACGTTTCTTGTTGAGCATTTAAATTTTTATGCGAGCCATGCGTTCCTAAAGTTTCCTGCGCCGATTTGTATCGTCTTGAAATACCATCGGGATACTTCGGCGATTTGTAAAACGCAGGAAGAAAAATTTGTTTTCGAACGGGAATTTCGGTACGAAGTGCGGGATTAATGTAATAATGACTTCGAATTTAAAGAGCATTTTACTTGAGCAAATGGTGCCATTTAAAATTATTTTTACTAAATTTACGTTAAATGATACCCAAGCGAAAAATGCCCTTATTCTATCACTTAAGAATTAAGGGCTGTAGGATATTAAGCGAGATTTTTCTAACCAAAAATCACATTTAATCGTAAGAAAGATATCCAGGTTACAGTGCAGCTTTAATTTTAAAACTACTACGAGATTTTATATGAAATCTTACCTGAGATTTTTTTGTAGGGTAAACAAAAATATATATCCGTTTCATTTATAGCCCATAAATGTAAAAATCTATATACTTTGCTAAAAATGTTATCCTATTAAATGAGCAAATAGCGATTGAAAAAATGTTTCACTGAGGTAGATATTCCAATGTATTCAAATAATCCAATAAATTCATCATCATTTTCATTTTTTTATCGGCAATTCCTAAAACATAAATATGTAAACTTAATCATTTTTTTCAAAATTAATAAAATTAATTAGAATTTTATATATGATATAAAATATTTACTCACAGCTATACCTATCAAAATAATTATACAAAATAACAATTTTATTTTACAGTACCTTTTACATATACCTTTTAGATGTATAACATATGTGTATATATAAATAAAGATTATAAATAAAAAATTCAACTCTTTTGCAAGACTTTACTACTACATTACTCCGTTACTATAAGAAAATTGAGAAAAGAGGGGACGGGGGAAGGGAGTTGTTAATGGTGCACAGCTTTGGGCGGCACCATATTATAGCGGTAGAGCTCTGACATTCTTTATGCCATTTGTATCTTGTTAATAAATTATCTAGAGTTAGCTGTGAAGAAAATATATTATTAGTCCGTCAAAAACGGAGAAATGAATTTCCACTACACAGGTATAATGTTCATATTTTTGTATGAAAAAAGCGAAACTATAAGTGCAGATTTTTAGACTAAACAGTCAAAAAGGGGAATGAGCGGGCGCAAAAAAAAAACAAAAATAATTTATAAAAAGTCAAGCGCGCAAAGAAAGTAGTACGACGGCAAAAAATACCACTGTATTGCCCGCTTGACTTATAGGGAACAGTGGGGCCTAACAGGTCATGGGGCAAATAGTTGTGGAAAATAGTGGGACATTGGTTGAGCCTGACGAAAATATAAAAATGCATATACATGTCGCAAAATTATTTTAAATACGCATTTAGTTTAATTACATATTTAGTCTAATATATAGTTGGTTTATGAGATCATGTAATTAATATTATGAAAAAAAAAAATAATTAAGAATACATGTACCTTGTAAACAGAATCTTTACCAATATTATTGGCAAGATTTAGATTTAGAATTTGCATTGATGTTCAGAAATATAAATAACATCTTATTTCCTGCAAATGGTGCACAGCTTTTGGGCGGCACCATTTTCTTTTTGGGGAAAAAAGGGACAAAATTTAAACTAATTTTATACTTATTTAACAAATTGCAAAGCAGCTCTGTACATTTACGAAAACGACTAATTTATCTTAACAAAATTTAAACAAAAGAATAATTTCGATTAGATAAATCTCCGAACAAATTACATTAAATTAGCATTGTAACAAAAATAAAAAAAAGCTAGAAAACTTTAAATTTACTTCAATGTACTCACGAACAATTCACGGAGTAATGTAATGATATCTTATTATAGATTATAAATTACTAATTAAATTACTATATCTTTTAAATCTTATCTTTATCAGTATTTAGCGTCCATTCAACATTTCAAATTATTCATAAAAATAAATTACGCAAAAGAGTTGACATGTATGACCAAAACGTCTCACTAGCGCGGATTCCCACGGTGAGAAGTCGATGGCTGCTGGGCCGCCTCGTCTTCTTCTGTACTATGCACTTTCGGAGATCCCTTCGAACCCGACTTTACAATGCCACTACGTAAATAGTGACATATAAAGTCGAATTAATACCGAAGACCGCAAGCCATAAGTACACAGAAAAAACCGAAGGCAACTTAGATGCGACTAGTAAATGTCACACTAATTTGACAACAGCTTTTCTGCTTCGATGTAGACATCAGGACTTCATTCTTTTGACAGTTGATAAACTTGCAATAAACTATTTAAAAATATTATATTAATATGAAAGGAATATACAAATATTTATTCATGTTTATAAAATGTTACTCACTTAAAATTTTCTTCATCCTCAGTAATCATAAAATCATAATCTAGTATAGTATTCAAATAATTTTTGAAAATGTCATAATCTATTAATTTCATTGCTGAAAAAATTTTATTTTATTATTAAATTTTTTTTGAAGTAGTATATATAGTGTTAAAAAAATACTAATTGAAAATCAAAAAAAGGGACTATTTTACACAAAGTGACAGGGAAGCAGTTTTACGGTAACTTAAGGAATTGACTTTTTCATCCTTATTACTTACATAAGCTTTTATATGAAGCATAATTCTTACTGCCTCTTGCAGTATAAATCCAATGGTATCTAAGACTGCCACATAATAAAACAGAAACTGCAGGATTACTTTGTTTTGTCTGCTCCATGAATTCTGAAAAACCACCACTTAATTAAAATTATTGAATTGAGTATATCAAAATGATTTTGCAGTATATATTATTAAAAAACTAAATTGAAAATATTTATTGTATAGATTAAGCAAGTTATGCTTTTAATAATATTAACTAATTATTCTCATACACATGAACATTATGTAAGATTTTAAAAAAATATGCAACTTAATGGCAATCAAGAAGTTTGCTTACCCAAATACATGAAGTAAAGGTAAACTAATGGTAAGCAGCTGATTTAAGTAGCAAAAAGAAATAGAATTTTTGAGTTTTGCAACTTCACTAGTTAAAATGCTGTCACTCCCTGAAACTGTTGTAGTATCATTTCTATCACCAGATTGGACATCTGTTTCATTACAAAATAGCAAGCAGAATAGTTCTGTCATCCGGGTTCAATCTGAAAATGTTGTAATAATCATTAAAATGATTGACAATTTCATTGTGAACATGATAAGGATGTTCATAATAAGTACTTTACTCGTGGTAGAAGGAAATAAAATTCCGAGCATAAAAAAGTATGAAGTTACAAACATGGAATCATACTCACATATATCGGTTAGTGAATTAGAACTACAATGTAATCAGTGAAGTCAGCATCTACGTTTAATTCAATAATGAATGTTCAGCATCAATTTAATCCAATGAAAAAATGCAGCATCATATGAGCCACGGCTGTTGTTTGATTCTTGGTCCGAACCTTTGTAGAAGCTACACCTTTGCTTTGAGCCAATGAAGAAGCATTTTCCTGTAAAATGTCACACGTAAGATAAACTAGACAAACTAATTAAAATAAAACTTTTAAAAACTTTTTTTTCTACAAAAAAATTCTAAATGATCAATGAAATTAAGAAAGTCAAGTAAAAAAAAAAAATATTTATATTAATTTTTAATATAATATCCTCAGCTCATACTGATAGCGTGAAGATTTTCTCAAGTCTGGTGCCATTTATAATATTCCACTTTCAAGATCAAGTACTTACATGTGCTGGTTTTCATTGATGCAATGTTGTTTCTCCTTTGTTCAACCCATTGTAAATAGCAAGCATTTGTTCCACCTATCGACGGATCCACATCCTTGATCCAGCTTATTGGATGGTCCGACTCTATTAAGAAGCTGCAGTACTGGTACAACCCTTTGTACACCTTTGCTTTGAGCCAATGAAGAAGCATTTTCCTGTAAAATGTCACACGTAAGATAAACTAGACAAACTAATTAAAATAAAACTTTTAAAAACTTTTTTTTCTACAAAAAAATTCTAAATGATCAATGAAATTAAGAAAGTCAAGTTATTTATATTAATTTTTAATATAATATCCTCAGCTCATACTGATAGCGTGAAGATTTTCGTAGATCTCAAGTCTGGTGCCATTTATAATATTCCACTTTCAAGATCAAGTACTTACATGTGCTTCGCTCGGTTTTCATTGATGCAATGTTGTTTCTCCTTTGTTCAACCCATTGTAAATAGCAAGCATTTGTTCCACCTATCGACGGATCCACATCCTTGATCCAGCTTATTGGAGGAGCCACAGCAGTGGTCCGACTCTATTAAGAAGCTGCAGTACTGGTACAACCCTTTGAAGAAGCTACACCTTTTGCTTTGAGCCAATGAAGAAGCATTTTCCTGTAAAATGTCACACGTAAGATAAACTAGACAAACTAATTAAAATAAAACTTTTAAAAACTTTTTTTTCTACAAAAAAATTCTAAATGGTCAATGAAATTAAGAAAGTCAAGTAAAAAAAAAATAAATATTTATATTAATTTTTAATACAATATCCTCAGCTCATACTAATAGCGTGAAGATTTTCGTAGATCTCAAGTCTGGTGCCATTTATAATATTCCACTTTCAAGCTCAAGTACTTACATGTGCTTGGCTTGGTTTTCGTTGATGTTTGTAATATTGTAATAGCAAGCATTTGATCCACCTATCGACGGATCCACATCCTTGATCCAGCTTATTGTAGGAGCCGCAGCAGTGGTCTGACTCTATTAAGATGCTGCAGTACTGGTCCGACCCTTTGAGGAAGCCACAGTTTTGCTTCAAACCATCCAAGAAGTATGTTCCTGCAACAGGTTACGTGTAAGATAAACTGGATGCACTTTTAAAATGAAAGTATAAATTAAGAATGTAAGGTGGAAAACATTTTTTTTTTAATTTATTTTTAATATAGATACTTTAAATAATTATACACATTATTTAAATATTTTAAAAAATTATTAATGATTATTTTATTTAACTTTATAACAAAAGTTGTCTATTTGCAGGCATCAAGAGTCTGACTTTGAATGCCTCGTACTACCGAGCGTGTATAACCATATATATGACGTCTTTGAAATCCGTTTCTAGAAAACTAATCCGACCGAAATCAAGTCCCCGCGGTATCTTTTATTGAAGAATCCACTGTTCTAAAGGTTATCCGTGCACCAGTTTGTCCCAGGAAAGAATATTTTTGGGTTTTCGCGATCTTGAAATTCGGGCACTTGTTGAAACTTGTCGAAGCATTGACTTGGTATATCTATATATACGCCCGCGAACAAAAGTGGAGCTCCTCGAAAAAATAACGGAAAATTCTTACCTTGGACAATCGGCAGACGTTCAAATCGGCAACAGCTGTCGGATTCAAGAGGGATTTGCAAAAAAAAAGGTATTTTTTGTCGTTGAAAGTCGATAGTTGATTCCTCGAACCGGCGCCTCCAATGGCCGCCATTAGAATGTTCGAGACCAACGGTTGCTACCCGGGGAGCACTGCATGCTATATCTATATATACGAAATTTTTTATATTCGTTGCTAGAATTCTACCGCGACCGAAATTTCGTCCCCGCGCTTTAAATTATTAAAGAATAAAATATTTTCCACATTTTTTGTATGAGAGATTATCCAAAAGTAGCTTAATTTCGCGATTTTGCGACCTTGAAATTCAGGCACGAACTTGTCCAAGCATTGACTCAGTATACCTATATATACGCCCGCGAACAAAATCGAAGCTCATCGAAAAAAATAATGCAAAATTCTTACCTTGGACCATCGGCAGATGTTCAAATCGGCAACAGCTATCGGATTCAAGAGGGATTTGCAAAAAAAACGGTATCTTTTGGCGTTAAAAGTCGATAGTTGATCCCTCCAACCGGTGTCTCCAAAGGCCGCCATTAGAATGTTCGAGACCAACGGTTGCTACCCGGGGAGCACCGAGTACTATATCTATATATATGAAATTTTCTAGATTCGTTGCTAGAAGTCTACCACGATCGAAATTTCGCCCACCGCTTTAAATTATTAATGAATAGAGCATTTTCCACGTTTTTTGTATCCCAGTTTATCCTAAAGTAATTTAATTTCGCGAATTTGCGACCTCTAAATTAGGAAATTTTGCCAGCCGCGGCACACTGATTTAGTGTGCTTGGTAATTAAATAATGCTTAGATTGCCAGCAATGCCGACTGGATGGATGTCATTGTTGCCAAAATTCAGGGCACAGTTTATACTGTAAATATTTGACCTACTCATGATCTAAGTACTTTTTGCTTATTTATATCAAATTATTAATTTACTAAGTAAAAATTGATTACATTTGATAAATTCAATTGAGAAATCTTACTGATAAGTTCTTTTCTAAAAGCGTATATGAATAATAGTAATAAAATAGTGAACCGTTAAATATTTCAAGAATACATATTTTATTGAATAACCTGCAGTAAATAACTTGAGTTTTTATTTAAAAGAATAAGATTTGCAATAATAAATTCATAACAAAGAAAATATTAACTTTGATAAGTTACCAAATCATTTTATGACGTAGTTGAAAATTCTATGATATAATTTTGTTATTAAAGAACTCAGTATGCTGATATTATTTTGTTTAAATTTTAGAAAGTTAGACAATATTTGGATAACAGGAGAACAATAGCCAGAAGAGAATACAATCCGTAAGAGCAATGTCCAAGCATGAGCTTGAGGTCATAGCCTTGTGACAAGGATGAGAAATACTGATCCACTCATGCACAGTAGCTGACCGAGTCCATGAGCAAAGTGCTAAGTGTTAAGAACTAGAATTATTATTATCATTGGCTGGATTTTGAGTGGACGTAACATGCAAGATTTTTGATAATTTTCAACTTGCCTAAACTACTCCCAAATTAGTTTCAAATAAGTTTCGAGCCCAGCAAAACGTCCTCTTTTTGTCCACAATACTTACCTGGAAATCTACAGCTATCTCATACAAAAAGGTATAATTTTTGTAAATTTTATACACCAATTAGAGTACATCAATTTTATAATAATTTGGTTTTTACAGATTATTTAAAACTACAAAAATTAATGCAGAAATTGAATTGTTAAATCACATGAATGACAGGATAAAAACACTTTTGCCTAATCAAAGTATTGTCAATCACAGTTTTGAATCCGATGGTAATATGCAGCTGCATATATACATTAAGACCCAGCAAAAAAGGTAAAATTTTTACTTTAATTAATCTGCAGATGTTTAACGATTGAAGCAAGCTTCTGTTGAATCTCTGCTGCATATTTTTTCCAGTTGGAAGTGCCGTCTGCAGTGAGCATTGCCTTGGACCTGCTTGTACTGCTATGCATCTAAATTTAAAATTCTGTAACACATACAGAAAATAAAATTGCTTAAAAAATATGAAAGAAGAAACGACAGCTTGATTATTAATAATCAACAAAGAAAACAAAGCATAAAAGAGTAGAACAAAGACAATACAGGATAGATAAAATTTGAAAAATAGAAAATTATTTAATTCAAAATGACCATACTATTAAGGAAAGGATTACTTATTCTCACATTGCACCAACAAAAATTCTCTATATGACATGCTACCAAATCAAAATTTATACTGGAAGATTTATAAAAATATGGTACTTGCTTGTCTACATACAATACATGCTTCAAAAGATGCAGGTAACAATTAAAGTTTTTTTCTATCAAATATACATAATATTAAAATATGTTTATCTTTAAACAAAATAATTTTTCAAAAAGGATTTTTAATATTGGCTATTGCCAAATTAATTAAATTACAATGAACTTTTAACAGACTACAGGCATAATATTTTACAATAGATATTTTTTAAGTATTTTTATTTTCTCTATGTGTTTACAGAATTTTAAATTTTAGATGCACAGCAGTACAAGCAGGTCCAAGGGTAGTGCTCACTGCAGCTAGCAGCTACCAACTGGAAAAAATTAATATTCAATGGAGATTCAACTGAAACTTGAATGAAAGGATAAAAACACTTTTTGCCTGCATATATACATGAGACCCGCAAAAAAGGTAACATTTTACTTTTATTAATCTGCAGATGTTAACGATTGAAGCAAGCTTCTATTGAATCTCTGCTGCATATTTTTTTCCAGTTGGAAGCTGCGAGCTGCAGTGAGCATTGCTTTGGACCTACTTGTACTGCTGTGTATCTAAAATTTAAAATTCTGTAACACATACAGAAAATAAAAATGCTTAAAAAATATTGAAAGAAGAAACGACAGCTTGATATTAATAATCAACAAAGAAAGACAAAGCATAAAAGAGTAGAATAATGTCCAATACAGGATAGATAAAAATTTGAAAAATAGAAGATTATTTAATTCAAAATGACCATACTATTGAGGAAAGGATTACTTATTCTCACATTGCACCAACAAAAATTCTCTATATGACATGCTACCAAATCAAAATTTATACTGGAAGATTTATAAAAATATGGTACTTGCTTGTCTACATACAATACATGCTTCAAAAGATGCAGGTAACAATTAAAGTTTTTTTCTATCAAATATACATAATATTAAAATATGTTTATCTTTAAACCAAATAATTTTTCAAAAAGGATTTTTAATATTTGCTATTGCCAAATTAATTAAATTACAATGAACTTTTAACAGACTACAGGCATAATATTTTACAATAGATATTTTTTAAGTATTTTTATTTTCTCTATGTGTTACAGAATTTTAAATTTAGATGCACAGCAGTACAAGCAGGTCCGAGGTAGTGCTCACTGCAGCTAGCAGCTTACCAACTGGAAAAATTAATTCAATGGCAGATTCAACTGAAACTTGAATGAAGGATAAAAACACTTTTGCCTAATCAAAGTATTGTCAATCACAGCTTTGAATCCGATGGTAATATGCAGCTGCATATATACATTAAGACCTAGCAAAAAAGGTAAAATTTTTACTTTAATTAATCCGTAGATTTTTAACGATTGAAGCAAGCTTCTGTTGAATCTCTGCTACATATTTTTTCCAGTTTGAAGCTGCGGGCTGCAGTGAGCATTGCCTTGGACCTGCTTGTACTGCTATGCATCTAAATTTAAAATTCTGTAACACATACAGAAAATAAAATTGCTTAAAAAATATGAAAGAAGAAACGACAGCTTGATTATTAATAATCAACAAAGAAAATCAAAGCATAAAAGAGTAGAACAAAGACAATACAGGATAGATAAAATTTGAAAAATAGAAAATTATTTAATTCAAAATGACCATACTATTGAGGAAAGGATTACTTATTCTCACATTGCACCAACAAAAATTCTCTATATGACATGTTACCAAATCAAGATTTATACTGGAAGATTTATAAAAATATGGTACTTGCTTGTCTACATACAATACATGCTTCAAAGATGAAGGTAACAATTAAAGTTTTTTTCTATCAAATATACATAATATTAAAATATGTTTATCTTTAAACAAAATAATTTTTCAAAAAGGATTTTTAATATTGGCTATTGCCAAATTAATTAAATTACAATGAACTTTTAACAGACTACAGGCATAATATTTTACAATAGATATTTTTTAAGTATTTTTATTTTCTCTATGTGTTACAGAATTTTAAATTTAGATGCACAGCAGTACAAGCAGGTCCGAGGTAGTGCTCACTGCAGCTCAGAGTTTCCAACTGGAAAAATTAATTCAATGCAGATTCAACAGAAACTTGAATGAAAGGATAAAAACACTTTTGCCTAATCAAAGTATTGTCAATCACAGCTTTGAATCCGATGGTAATATGCAGCTGCATATATACATTAAGACCCAGCAAAAAAGGTAAAATTTTTACTTTAATTAATCTGCAGATGTTAAACGATTGAAGCAAGCTTCTGTTGAATCTTCACTGCATATTTTTTCCAGTCCAAAATTGTAATGTACATAGTAAAAATTACTATAAAAAATAGTTAAAATTGCTATCTACATCGCAATATTCACTATGTTTTATAGTAAAAATCGTCCTAAGTCGACTATATTCCACTGCACTTACGGAATATATAATTTTTACCATATAACATTGCACCCAATGTAGAAATCTATACATCCACAATTTGTTTTTCTCGTAATATTGACATGCTGCAGCCTATTGCATGATGAAACTTTTTAAAAAGTGAGTGAAAGAACACGACAAACCAATGACAAAAAAGAAATTGTTTACAAAATATGCTAAAATTAATAAAGAAAGCAAAATACACCACACAACGTCGCAGTTAAGTATTTTTATCCGCGAGTGTTACAAAAAAAAATGTCTCTCACTGCTTAATGCTTATAAAAAAAAATTATTATTATAGAAAATGCGCTATCTAAAGTAGAATTAGTGAAATTCTACTAATTATAAAAGTTAGTAGAATTAGAAATTAGTAGAATTAGTGAAATTCTACTAAAATTAGTAGAATTTCACTAATTCTACTTTAGATAGCGCATTTTCTATAATAATAATTTTTTTTTATAAGCATTAAGCATTGAGAAAGTGGCGCTCATCGGCTACCGGAAAACTAGCTCTAAAGATTGTTGCGCGCAAGCGCATTGTCGTAGCGGCATTGGGCGAACCCATGATGGTTCCATGCGGCCGCGCAGATCGGCCTGTCGCGAAGCGAAATTCGCAAAGGTGTGGACGAGCGGCATGCATGTGCAACGGCGCTTCTTACCGTGTGCAATCTTTGTTGACAAACCGCAGGCTCGCTCGAATTATGCACATACGCATGCATATATGCAGCCGCGGAGCGCAGCGTTTGCTTTAACAATAAGTGCGGTCTATTTTTTTTTCCTTCCGCAAAGCGAATGCCTTAGGAAAGACACTCGTTTGCAATGGGAGTCGCACTTGCACTCACTTTACTTTACCTGCGTCGGCGGGGGATGCTTATTTTTAGCCTTCCGTATAGTTAGCTAAGTAGTACACGATTTTACTGACTCGCGCTATAAGCTCGTGTTTAATTCACTGGCAATGCAGCTATTTGTAGTATTTTTTAAATCATTGGCTGCGATCGGCAGTAAAGCTGGAAGGATTGTTTTACGCAACAGCGAAGCCTCGTTGCAAATGAAGATTTTTTTTTTGCAACACTCGCGGATAAAAATACTCAACTGCGACGTTGTGTGTTGTGTATTTTGCTTTCATTATTAATTTAGCATATTTTGTAAACAATTTCTTTTTTGTCATTGGTTTGTCCTGTTCTTTCACTCACTTTTTAAAAAGTTTCATCATGCAATAGGCTGCAGCATGTCAATATTACGAGAAAAACAAATTGTGGATGTATAGATTTGTACATGGAGAGTAATGTTATATGGTAAAAATTATATATTCCGTAAGTTCAGTGGAATATAGTCGACTAGGAAGATTTTTACTATAAAACATAGTGAATATTGCGATGTAGATAGCAATTTAACTATTTTTATAGTAATTTTTACTATGTACATTACAATTTTGGACTGGAAAAAATATGCAGTGAAGATTCAACAGAAGCTTGCTTCAATCTTTAAACATCTACAGGATTAATTAAAGTAAAAATTTTACCTTTTTTGCTGGGTCTTAATGTATATATGCAGCTGCATATTACCATCGGATTCAAAGCTGTGATTGACAATAATTTGATAGGCAAAAGTGTTTTTATCCTTCATTCAAGTTTCTGTTGAATCTGCATTGAATTAATTTTTCCAGTTGGAAACTCTGAGCTGCAGTGAGCACTACCTCGGAGCTGCTTGTACTGCTGTGCATCTAAATTTAAAATTCTGTAAACCATAGAGAAAATAAAATACTTAAAAAATATCTATTTGTAAAATATTATGCCTGTAGTCTGTAAAAGTTCATTGTAATTTAATTAATTTGGCAATAGCAAATATTAAAAATCCTTTTTGAAAAATTATTTTGTTTAAAGATAAACATATTTTAATATTATGTATATTTGATAGAAAAAAACTTTAATTGTTACCTGCATCTTTTGAAGAATGTATTGTATGTAGACAAGCAAGTACCATATTTTTATAAATCTTCCAGTATAAATTTTGATTTGGTAGCATGTCATATAGAGAATTTTTTTTCGTGCAATGTGAGAATAGTAATTCTTTCCTTAATTGTATGGTCATTTTGAATTAAATAATCTTCTATTTTTTCAAATTTTATCTATCCTGTATTGACATTATTCTACTCTTTTACGCTTTGTCTTTCTTTGTTGATTATTAATAATCAAGCTGTCGTTTCTTCTTTCACATTTTTTAAGCATTTTTATTTTC